>RJWH01000715.1:400963-609794 GCA_004363575.1 Solenodon paradoxus | reverse complement strand
AGTACATGTACTTAATATGCAATCTACTTATGTAATAATCTCATTTTTCTTCCAAAGGTAAGACAATAAATCTTTCTTACTGCACTATAAATTCCAAGGTCATGGACAAAGATGTTTATTAGTATAATTACAATGTAGAAATAATACCACTAAGCCTCCAGTTCCAGGTTTCATAAATTAACAGAAATAGAAGATTAAGAAAGTGTTTGACTGTGGTTTTAATTTTTAGACACTAAAAAAAAAAAATCTTAGAGTTGTTCTCTTACATGATCAAACTTCTAGCTTCATTTGTATTTGATCTTTTTTTGGGGGGAAGGGGCCTCCCTCCCCGCCCCCAGTGTTGAATCTGGGTCCTTGGGTTTTATGTGGTCTATACTCCAGCCATACCAGTCCCTTGAGCCACAGGGACACACCTTTGAAGTCGCCAACATTTTTTTAAAAGTACTTGCAAAATACAGATTGTGATCATAAAAATTAAAACATGATCTCAAGAAAAGTAGAATGGAAAGAATCAAAATTACTAAATTTTGACTGGAAGAAAATCATTCATAATAAAATGAAAGATTCAACTTTAAAAAATATTCTTGACTACGGTCACTATGTCCAATTTCTAAGTACTTAAGATTCTATACAATTCTTAAACAGCGTTTGAAATCTCTCTATATATAGGGCTGTAAATATGCACAAAACCAATAGGTTCTTAGTTGCTCTTCAATTTCCAATGGTTTCACTTCCAGTTCCCTACAAAAAGCAGACTTTCAGTGTTTGAGAGAAAAAATATCTTGACATTATCACCAAAGACTTTGGATGCATGTTTCTACGTGAGAAAGAAAACTGCATTAAATGAGAATGTTTATTTTTCTCCATGTCTAAACTTCCGATTATCATTAGAATTGACTGGAAAGGTCAGGTAAGTGTTTAGGGGTTTTATTTGTTTTGTTTGGAGAAAATCCCTTTTTCAACATGCTTCCCTTCTAATAGGTATCAAATAATAGTAGAGAACTTAGAAAATAAATACCTCTTCTTTTTTCTGTCATCAGAAAAATACCTGACTTATAATGCTATAGAAGATGTGTATGTACCCTTAACTAACATATCTGAAACAGCTAAAGCTAACGTAAATCTAATCAGGGCACCTAGATCTGGTGGAATTTTTACTCAGAACTTCTTACCACAATTGAAACAAATTAACAGAGAACAATGAAGACACTTTCCTGTAAATATAGATAATTTAAAACTATTTATTAAATGCCTTAGGAACTTACGAAAATATGAAAAACTGACCCAAACGACATTGCAGCAAGGGTTTTCTGAGTGCTAACAGTTGTATTACTGCCTGAGGGCCACTGACCTGGTCAAGTCTCACCAGATCAGCTCCTCTACCAAAGACACCAGATAATTTAAATAAATTCTTAACGATCTCCGCAGACTTTCCCACTCCATTTCGTAGTGAACTTCTTTTTGATATTTGCTCCCACTATGACACAGTTCCTTCTTACACGTTTAACAGCGTTTACATTTAGTTTACACATAGCTTTACATAACATGAAACTTTCGCAAGGCAAGTTTTTGTAGAGTCATAATAAGAAAATAAAACACATGGACTTAAAGTAATTAAAATTATAGATGTAATTTTCTGATGTAAAAATTAGTCACTAACGTTCATGGTATTCTGTTTATCCAATCTCACCTCTTCCTTCTCATCTCTCTCTTCCTTTATTCTCATGCTCTCTCATCGTCACATATTTTCACAATCAAGGCTATCAGTTCAGACATACTTAAGTGGTCCTAATTTCTTTAAATTTCATTTGACCATAATCTTTCTCCAGGTTATCATGAACCATATTTTCCTTTTAGTCCTTGTTAATTCCTTATAAGTAAAAATCTTTATCAGCCACTTTCATTCTCCATCCATCCCTATACCAGATATAATTTAACAGTAGAGATTTAGAGTCAACAGATCTAAATATAAACTCCTTTGATATTTCATAGCTGAGGAAAAGTGGTCATTAAAATCTCTAACTCTTACTTTCCTAATTTGTAAAAAAAGTAATCATTCTGTCTAAATCACAGGTTGTTGTGAAAACTGAATGTGATAATATATTTAAAATATCTAGCAGAGAGCTTGGTACAGTAAATATGCAATAAACAATGCTTGCTATTCTTAGCAAAATCTGGCCTTTCACTTCATGATTCTTCTAAGGCAGGCCTCAACCTTCTGTTATCCAGTTCCCAGCTTCTTCTATATGCCAATCAAGGAAAAAAAAAAAAGCAGTTCAGTTATAAACTAAGGCTACACAAATTCTGGTTTATTTTTCAAATTGTTTTTCAGCCATTTTGCTGATCTCTTTTTAGAAAAGTGCAAAATAATGTTACATAGAAGAACAATTTTAATGTAAAACTTAACAATGCTCTGGCAATCTACAGTTTTTAAAAATAATATAATTCAGGCTTCTGCAGAATCTCCCATCTGTTTGATGGCTCTCTATTCTGTATCACGTTTAAATGTACACCAATAAGCTTAGATACACTTGGAGAATGGAACAGCTATGTATTGAATAAATCTTCCCTTTGAAAACCACCTTCTTTTAGAGTATCTACATAAGCATTTAAGCATATGCAGAAATATTAAAAAATTTTCAACATAGATTGAAGCTAACTACATTCTGTTTTGGGGCATTTAACATCATTGACTATTCTTTCTATGAAATTGTTCACATACACACACATCTTTTAGTCTTGATTTCCTTTACCTTCACTTTTACCTACTGCCTTCCAAATTTAAATCTTTCATATATTTTCTGCTTTTTTTCACATCTTCAAGATATTTAATTCACTCTTTACATCCTTAATAACACTTCATCACAACTACCAACTATACATTTCCTCTCTCAAATTCATGATCATTTTAAATTAAGTAAAACCAAAATTTGAAATAACAATCTTTCTGGCATTCTCCAACTAATTGTAATTCCTCACTCCAAATCTTTATTTTCAGAAATACTATTATTCTTACTACTATAAAATAATAATTCATCTTTTATTCTTCTCTCTCTCTATATCGTTACATTTACTGTATTATGAAAAACTACTATTGAAGATACCTAAGAAAAAAGGATCTCACCTAAATTTTTTTAAACAGTATTATAAGAAATGACAAGATAAATCCTTCCACCTCATTCTGGTCCAGAGAAAAGCAGTTCAGGCATGAAGAAATTTAACAATTACTCAGGCACAATTAAGTGGAGAAGGGAATAGCCTAGAAGTAGAAAAGCTTATTTGACTACAATAATCTAGAAATTATAAGATCTTTGAATCCAAGTGGTCTATTGGATCTAAAACAAACAAAATTTAGGGCAACCTCACTCAACTAGCTTAGTCAGATTTAAAACATATACGCAAAATGAGAATTAATAAAGCAGTGCTAATCAGAAATATAGACACTTGCAATGATGATAAGGGAAGATCTGGCATGCTCCTAGGTATATATGAAACACATATATGAAAAGTTTAATGAAAGACTTCTATGAAATCACAGTTAACTGAATCATGAAAGCCCAAAATCCAGTTTACGTTTCTCTACCAAAACACAGTTTTAGGAAAAATGTATCAACAACAACAATAAAAATAAAGGGAAGGGCCCATCGATAAGAGATTTCAAAATATATATGAAGTCAAACAGTTAACAAATGCAGTACAGCAGAGGAAGTTTCAGCCTCAGTCTAGCTGAAAAGAGTGATGCTATAGAACTTAGAAAAGGCTCAGGACATGTAAAAATAAGGTACAATACAGGACAAGAATATCAAGATGCAGAAGGCAAAAATTAATTGAAAGACAACAGAATGATCAGCGATACCCATCTGCCCCTCCTCCAGTTATGTAGAACTTGTAAACAGGCATTTACATACAAGGAAAATATTAATTTATTCCATGCAACAAAATAAAACCAACACCCCCAACCCCCTGCTGAAAAATACATTCTTCAAGGATGAATAGAGAGCTAGGTACAGAGCAAAGACCAGCAAATTCATCTGAGGTTTAGCTAACAGCTAGCTTACAGCCCATTCACACTAAAGGAAAGCCAACCAGTTACCAAATCTTGTCTCTATGCAAAGAGCTTGTAATTAGCTTTCTTTTTCTTCATTCTTATATATGAATGATAAAATACATTTTATAAATTTGAGGAAAGCCTAGGTTCCTATTATGAGGAGATTGTTACTTAACAAATTATTCCATAATGTAATTGGTAAAACTACTATTTATAAGGCTCATTCCTTCTGCAAATCAAGAAATAGAAAAAGGCACAGTGGGGACTGCTGGTCTTTGCTCTCTGACAACTAGAGACTCAGCTGAAAATGTGAAATCAGCTGAAGATTCATTCATACATATCTGGCAGTGGATACTGTGTTGTTGAAAGAGAACTTGTCTGGGCTGTTAGTTAGCTTTAAACAGTCATAATAGTTCAACATGTGACCTAGACTTCTTCAGAGAAAGATGACCGGATTCTAACAAAGAACACTGAAAGACAGTCAAGACAGAACAAGAGCAGAGGAGAGAATGATCAGGCAGAAAATCCGTTGCTTTTATAATTCCGTACTAAATAATTGTCATACCATGTCACTTCTTCTGTACTCTACTCATGGCAATAACAAAGGCCCACTCAGTGTCAAACATAGAGAAATAAACTCCACCTCTTGATATGGGTATAGCAAGGATCTGGAAGCATTTGTGGAACTAGAAATATATCTGTGGTCGTTTTTGGAAAATACAGTCTTCCATGGCCTCCCACATGAAAAACAAAGGATCAATGGAAACAAAAATACACAAAGACTTCAGAAAAAAGAAACATAAATAATTGTTTAACAATAATCCATTAGACAACATAGTTTAAGAAAATACAAAAAATAATTTTTAAAATGTTACAAATTGAAAACTAGAAAATCAATTCTGGAAATAAAAAAATGAGTACATATATAAAACATTTAAATACAAAAATTAAGAAAAATTGTAGACTCTACCAGATTCAAAAACAAAAAGACAGAAAATATAAGTACCATAAAGGATCAAGTCAGGATATTTGACTTCTGACAAATAGGTGACCAGAAAGATAAAAGAGGGGGAGGAGGATATGAGATTGAATTTTGAAGCATCTCTCGAGTATTATTCCATAAAGTGAGAATAGAATGCTAATCCTCCTGAAGTACTGCATCAACTTCATTTTGGTGCTCTCCAATACAAAACTGAAATTCAAGTAGTCTAAATCACAAATACTCACATGAAAAAGAGAATGTGAAAGCTAAATGGCTGCAGATTAAGACACTTGTAGAATTATTCCAATTTCCATTTGTAGATAGTTTAACCATTAAAACAAATCTCTTATAGAGAGAAAATAAAATGCCCCAAACTCTGAGAGGAAATGAGATTAGACCTGGATAAAACTAGAAGGGAGCATGTTAAGTGAAACAAGTCAGAAATAAAAAGAGACGTGCAGGATGGTTTCACTCATATGTGGAATATAATGAAACAAAGCAAATAAACAGACAAACTGCCCAAAGCTCACAGGACACAAAACAGTGGCTATCAGGTATGTGAGAGGGTTAGAGAAAGAAAAAGGGAAAAAGAGTGGCAAAGGAGACTAGAATTTCGGTGGTGGGTGTGGTGTGAAATACACACAGACGGAGGTGCAATTTCAAAATCTTAAAATATAGCAATGTCAACAAAAGAAATATTAAAATTAATTTTTTAAAAAAAGAAACTATTGTATTGGAAATAGAGTGGACTATAAATATAAAGTTGGGCAGATCTCAGTTCAAATTATGATTCCAAAACCTACAAATATGTAGCTGTGGACAAATTTTTTAAACTCTAGTCCTTAATTAATTATATATTTAAAATTTATACTTAACATTTTACTTATTGTAAGTTATCTTTCTAGGTAATTGTGAGGATTGCTGAAAATGTATATAAAGCATCTAGTCCATAGTGGTTACATCACCAGCATGATTAAAAATCTCATTAGAATCTGTAAGCATGATAGCCGCATGCCACTCTGCCTACCTCAGAAATATTCTCTGAATTTAGCTGAGAGCGATTGATCTACCCATTCCCTGCTCTCATCTGCTCCTTGTCTATATTTTCAGTTTTAAGTATTCATTCAGTTTTAAAGGAAAGAGGGTATATCAATATGAATTCTGCAAACACAAAGCAAATGAATAGGTTCTATTTCTAATAATGTGAAATAGAAAAGCATCCTCATCTGAGATCATCATATATGGAGCGGGATGAAAAGTCAAGGTGATTTTTTTTTTATTTTTTGCTTCCATATCATGAAAGGGGAAACATGGGGGAGTAAAATAAAGCAGAATTAAAAGTAAAACTCTATCTCTTTAAATACTACTTCCCTTAGCATAGTAAACCAATCACCACCATCCAAATCTGAGAAGCCAAGAGGAGAGGAAGCATTTTAACAGCTTATTGGCCTTAAGTCTCCAACTCAAGTAGACAATGACTATCTCACAGTAAGGAGGGCCATGTTGGGATTCTGGCAATGATTTGAACAATAGAGTCTGTAAAAGTAATTAAAAGGACCATTCTAATAAAAATGCAAACATAAGTCTAGGGATAGGTAACAGCAAAGGATTAGTGAGAAGACGTCAAATTATACACAGATACCTGTTTCTTAAAAGTTTACATGATAGAAATCAGCAGGATTCCTGTATGAAATTTGCTTAGCTCAGCTACTTTAACAAAATAATTTTCTTAACTACAAAAAAGGAAAACCCATAAAATTCACAATTCTAATCCAAATCTTAGCTAAAACAGTAACTTGGCAAATTCACACCATAAGATCATGTGAATCAAATCACTTGCCACCACGTGGGGGCAGCATACCACTAACTGTTGGAAGTGACATAAGGCAAAGAACCAATAAAAGAGTGAACATGCAAATTACAAAGACCACACCCAAAATATGTCATAGACTAGGTTCCTAACAATTACATCCTGATATACAATACATTCAGATACACATGTTTAGTTTATATACTACATATAAAATTAATATGCAAGTATAAACCTTCACATTATGTTATATTTATATTACATATAAATCCTACATCAACTATAAATTAATATATCTAATTTATATAAAGTATAAGTTAAAAGTATTAGCATGCATATACAAATAACTATAAATACATGAATGTGAAAACTGAAGTCAATGCTGTAATTTTCATTTTCTAAAAAAGGAATTTTGAAAACAAATGCACAATTTCTTCTTACAAAACTCAAAATTTATTTTCTCTATGATGTATAATAACTAATTCAGAATAAGATTAAGGGGCTTGATAGGGGAAAATTAGACTTATCACTACTGGGGTTTCGTTAATTAGGCAGTAAGCATATTTTCAAGTGCAGAAGTAATAATATCGTTTCTAAAACTAACCTAAGAATGGTCTTGTTAAAAGGCAAATACTTTTTAAATCTGTCATGAAAATATTCATATAATACACAAAGAAAACATAGCACATAACAACTTTCCCTTTTAAATAGGTAAGAAGCATTTTATTTTTTCCTAAATAGAAAAAATTTTATAGATTTTTGTGTGTAACAAAGTCATATTACAATTTTTCAATGGTAACACTATTTAAAGCTATTAAGGGCACAAAGAGAAAATTAATACAATGTATTTGAGCTTTATATAAAGTAGATTCATCATGTATATTGTCAAATTCTTTTCAATTATTTGTGTTTCTTCATCTATACCATGTAAGTCATAATACCTGTCTCTTAACATGTTGTTACTATTAAATAACATAATATGAAGCACCTTACCATATATCTACCCAAAATATATACTAGAAATGTTTTCCTTATGTTCTAAAACTACTACAAATAGCAAATTAACTTTGCATAAAAATATTTGAACAAAAGATGGAGGAAAGTTCATTTTTCCTTTCTATACTCAGTGCAAAACAAAACAATATATACTTCTGTCAACCTGGCAAAGACTCTTGGTTACCATTTGTTGTTATTAGAGTTTTAATTATAATACCTAATGATACCCAATAAAACATTTTTTAAGATGGATACACCACATGTAAACAATGGACTTGAAAAAAATATTCACAGCCTTGCACACACACACTCACACACACACACACACACACACACACACACACACACACACCATTTTTAAAGGATCTCAATCTTTTAACCCAATGAATCTGCTTCTTGAGTTCTAGCCTAAAAATATAATCAGCTATGGAGTTAGTCTTAATTATAAGATGTTATCTTATTTTCTGATAGTGAAAAGTGTACACATTCTGAATATCCAGCAACAGGAAAATAGTCAAACATTTCTGCATATTCATAAATTAGAATATTATATGATTCATTAAAATAAGATTTATTTAAAAAACAAAAGGAAGGGAAAGTAGGAAGAATTTTTATTTAATTGGTTGTTTATTTTGGTTCCCCCACCCTACTCCCCCACCCTGATTCATGAACCTGGGTCCTTGACTTTACATGGTCCACACCCCAGCTGCCTCAGCTGCCTGAGTCACAAGCTTAAGATGTTTTTACAAGTATGTGTCCTAAAATAAAGTTTTCAAGTAATCTCAATAATTTCTCAATAAATGTCAATCCCATTCACCCTGCGGTTGAGGGTCATCTTTGACATTTGTTCATCTCCTTCACCTTTTACATTGAACTCATTTAAAACTCAGTAAGTTCTACTTTCAAAATACAAACATCCAGATCTTACCACTGTTTACTTCCCCCACCACATTAGAGTCCACCATCACCTCTGGTCTAAATTGCAGTGTTAGTCTCTAACTGATTTCTTGCTTTCAGTTTTACATACCTATAGTCAATATTCCAAAGGATGCTTGAATGAAGTCAAGGTTTATAAATAATGTCCCTCTCCACAAAAAACAAGATACAGAATTATAACAGATATTCCCTATTTATGACAAGCTTATGTTGAAAATACGTAACTATATCAAACTATAAACTGAAAATATAAGGTGAAAAACAAATTTTAATACATCTAACCTACTTTAATAATGCTCAGAACACTTACATTAGCCTACAGTTAAGTAAGATCATCTACCACAAAGCCTATTTATAAAAGTGTTGAATAGCTCATGTAATTTATGGAATACTAAAGTGATAAACAGAATTGTCATATGGGTGCTAACCACTAACCATTCACAGCTGAAAGTACCATCCCAAAGTCAAAAATATCTTAAGTTAAACCATCGTGAGTCAGAGACCAGCAGTACAGCACACTTTCAATTTATTTGCCAAAACATTAGTAATAGTTATATATGGATAATAATGGGATTACATACAAATAATTTTTGGTTTCCTCTTTTTTGAAAGTTTTTCTTACTGTGAACATGTATAATCAGAAAAACAAAGTAAGGTAATGTCTGTAAAAAAATTCATACAGTTGCAACTATTCAAAATATTTAATCAATATTTAAGCTGATCTAATTTAAGGTTGTATTCAATTAGAATACATAATGCTAATCTCAAATTACTACTCATTGAAGACAAATTTAAAAATGGAAAATGGCATTTTAAAATAATATATGAGAACATGCACTTGAAAAAAAGAAATTATGTCACTAAGTTTAAACATAAGAAGATATTTTATGTTATTACATACTTTTCTGTTGTTCAGTTTAACAAAATGGGGCTAATAACTAATTTTCTAGCTTCCAACTGAACTTTCTCTTGTAAATTATTACTGTTTAAAAAATTATCTGAGAACTGTTGTCTTAATTCTTTTTTCATTGACCTTGAAATATAATTGACTACCCTATAGGTCTCAATGGTATAAGTCATTAGGAAGATAAAAAATATATGGGATTAAAGTAAAAAATGATAAGACTTTTAAATTAATGATGTTAATAATCCTACTTTATGAAACGAGTTATGTGATAGATGTTAATTATTATTATAATCAGGGTTGAGCAACTAAAAATGCTGAAAAAGTTTAAACTAAATGCATTTGTGGTTCTTTTGTTTATAAGTTTACTGGAGAAAATATGGTCATGTGTTTAAAATTATATAAATAAATCACTTCATTGAAATATTCATATCCCATACCCTCAGAGCATGGCAAAAATTTTATTAATAATATAAAGGTTAGAACATTTCTTAATAAAAAGACATAAAATAAGATGCTTCGCCACAAGTAATATGACTCCAAAATACCTCTGCCAATTATTCCATTTGAAATTTGAAAAACAATTCCTTATTTCATCTTGCTTCCTTGTACCCTTACAGCCTAAATGTAATGAAGTTTTGAAAGTAGACAAGGATAAAGAGTTCCGTTTCTATTAAAATTTAGATATGAGCAAGGAAAAGCCAAAGCAACTACAAGAGGTGAGGGATGATACAGAAAGCTAGGAAGAGGCATAAATCTTTGAGACTCTGTACGGCTGCTATAGCCAGACAGGATGAAAAACAAGATGCAGAAATAAACAGATGATAGAAAATGATGATGAAAAGGGGTGTCTGAATAAGAGATGGAGAAGAGTTAAACAAAGGAACTACTTTACATTAAGATTCTTTGCTCTATTAAATGATCCCATAAATGTCAAAGGTTTTAAGTTTTTCCTATAATAATAAACCACTAACATGTTTTAGATGTAAATGAAAGTTATAAGAATTTAATAAATACCTAACTTTTCCCAGGAAAAAATTAGGAACATCTATAGTTATAGTTTTAGCCAAATCCTAAGTGATCCAGTCATTCTTAATATCAAACTCATTAGGGAGAGAACAAAATAAAAATATTTCTTTTCATAAAAGCAATGTCATTTCAGGAAAGTCATTATGCTGATCAGTTTGCATAATTTTTCATTATTTGTTAGCAATTCATAAAATAAAATCATTTCCTAATGTTTATTAGTATTAGTCTATATTACCCCTATACCCCTCCCCATCAATATACTGTCTTTGGTCCTATGACCTATTTTGTTTTTAACAGATTGTTCAAACATTAAATATATACACAAAAAAGTATGCCATTAAATTACAATTTGTAGGCTAACAGAGAGAAAACAACTCACTGTGGGATAAAACAACGGATTTTCAGATGAGTCTAGTTACCATCTACAGATATCACAAAGGTTAGGGAGATCAGTGGGCTATTTCACATGCTTTGTTTTTCAATATTTCTCTATAATTGACAGAGTGATTAACACTGGGAAAATTATACCTTTCCAGCAGAATACCACAAGTACCAAGAAGTCATGACTTTTCCAAACCTTTCCATTTACTGAAACTGCAATCATATCATAGGTCCCTATTCTTAAACTGATTTATCCTGATTATTTCTTATTTCACTTTGTATGCAAATACAAATAGCAACTCTTATTATATTCAACTATATTCAGTAAAAAAATAAAATAAAATAAAATATTGAGTCTTTGGTATACAGCCTGATCTACTTGACCTACCATGGCCCAGTCAGAAATTTAGCCTCTCTTTCTCCATCTATAATATTTAAAAAACTGACACACATCTAATACTCATCAGCAAATGAGTAATGACTTACTTCCGGTATGGAATTCGGTGCATCAATTTCAATGATAAATGGATAGATTGTAGAAGGTTTATTGTTTAAGGATCAAAGAGTATAAGGTTATTTTAGTCCAAATTTGTGATTTCTTTGGCAACACTATTGCCTCAAAAGCTGGTAGACTTTTAATCTGTTTGCTTCCAGGGCCAATAAGCACATCAAGATACTTTCTTGGAGATTACCCTCACTACTGGTTTCCCTGTGTGCATGCAGGCAAACTGTGTGTACTTGACCTTAACTGTTGTTACCTTGAGGCCATCTAAGAAAAGCTATATATTGAATGTATTCTTTGCCATGAGATTGAGTAATAATGGGCTCCCCCGCCCCTTTGAGGTCCCAAATTTCTAGACTCTCTCTCTTCCCTTTTATTTATGCTCACAAAACAACGAATTCTTTCCTGAATGCATTTCTTTCTGTTAATACCTTGTTCAAGGCAGTGCCAAAACTAACACATATTATTATAAATTCTTTCCAGCTACTTCCTCTAGAACTGTAGGGTCTATAGGTAGATAATTCAACTCCTAAATTATCAAAAGCACAGTTTTATTAAAAGTTTTGTCATGACTTAACAAGAATTTCGATCTTTCTACCTCTCATAACAGTTTCTCACCACAAACTGCCTGATGTCTAAGCCAGTGCCTCATACTTAATGCACTTGTTAAGATAGCAACCAACTGTAATATTCAGTACCTCTAAAGGGATAAACAGTAAATATTTTAGGCAATGCTGATCGTCTGGTACATGTTGTACCTACCAACTCTACCATGGTGTCCAAAAGCAGCCACAGACAATATGAAAATAAATGGGCATGGCATCATTCCAATAAAACTCTATAAGCAGATTATGGATAAGATTTGACCTAGGGTCAAAACTTTATTGACCTCTAATTTCATAAGCTTACCCCTTAGTAGCTAGAAAATAAAAAAGGGAAACTTAACTAAAAATGAATAATAGAATGGAAATAATAAAGATAAAGAAAGAAACAAATAGTGTAGGAAACAAACAATATTATTAGTTAACAAAGCTAAAATTTGTTCACTGAAATAAACAAGAGAATTGATAGATGCCTTATGAGCAAATGAAAAAGAGAACACTACCATTTCCAGGAATGAAAGAGGGGCTATCAACACAGATCCTAAAAGCATTAAAAAGATAATAAAAATAAAAGGTAAATAACAAACTGGAAAATAATATTTTCTATATATATCTAATACAGAATTTGAGTATATTATAAAATTAAATGAAGAATATAAAATTCAAAGACTGACAGTATGAAATTCTGCCTGGATATGAAGCAGATGAAATTTATGTTCCACTGCTGGTAACATCATTCAGTCTACTTGGGAAAAGATTTTGGCAGTTTCTTAAAGCTTTAAACTTAGCAACTCCACTCCAAGGCATCATCCAAAGTAGTCAAAACATGCATCCACATAAGAAAGTGTACAAGAATGGTTTCAGAATTTTTTTTTAGCAATAGCACAAAATGAAACAACCCAGATGTCTATCAACAAATGAATGCATAAATAAATTGTTGTCTAGCCATATAATGGAATACCCCTCAACAATATAAACAACATACATGAATCTCTAAAACGTTATGTTGAATAAATGAAGTCAGACACAAAGAGTATATATTGTGTGAAACCATTTATATTAAAATCTAAGAGCAAACCTAATCTAGAAAGATCCTGGATCAGTGAGGAGCAATAGTCATTGATAGTCACACATATAAATGGTAGTGATAGTTACACACTCATTTGTCAAAATGTACCAAGTCATATATATTTAAAGTGCACATTATATTGTTATAAATTAAATCTCAATGAAATTGTCTTTTTTTTCTAAGTAATCTTTATTTCCCCATAGCCTTTAAGAGTTTCTCTTGGTCTTTTTAATTCTGTAATACCATTATTGTATTTCAGATGTTTATTTTTATTTATCCTACTCATAGTTCAGTAGACTTCTTTAATCGGAGAAGCTACTCTTTTCTATCTACAAAATTCTCAGTCGTTCTTATTCAAAATACTCCCTTGTACTGATTCTGTTTCTGAAATTTTATCCAGTATGTTTCATTCTATTTCACACTACTTCATTCTTTTATTAAATATATTCATTCTCTTATTCTTTTCCATTAACTTCTGGTTACCCCTGACTTTGTCCATCTGTAGAACATTCTGGGTGATTTCCTCAGCTATCTTCCAATTCATTAATATCTGGGGTTTTTTTGAAGAGGATGGTAGGCAGGCAGGGAGTAGGCAGGAAGGAAGAGAGAGGATGAAGAAACATTCTATTCCCCAACCTTTACCCTGACCCTAAGCCTCGAACCTGGGTCCTTGAACTATGTGTGGACTGAATCCCAGGGGCAGGCTTAACACCTGAGCCACCAGGGCACACCCACTAATATATTTTCACCAATATCTATCAAATATTCAAAGCATTAGGTGAGTTTTTAATTTCAATGACTATATTTTCATTTCTTATCATTTGTATCCACATCTTATTTCTTAGAACATTTTAAAGCACTTATTTTAAGTACTTTTTAAAGAATCTTTCAATATTTCAAGTATTCCTAGCACCTAAGGTGCAAATTTTCTCATTTGAAGTGGAATTCATTTCATTACATGGTTTATAATATGGAAATTTCCATGAAAGCCTTTTGTTTGTTCTCTGAGCTACAGAAGCATCTACTAAATACTTTCAAGATTCCTTCCACCAAGTCATACTAGTTCTACAGGACTGGAATATTTTGAAGATAACTTTCTTAGCTGAACAGTCCTTGCACATAAAGCAGCATAAATTAAAACACTACGTTCAGTTACGGCACAAACTGGGAGTTCCAATCTCTTGGTGATTTTTTTCCTACCCAATGACCAGACCAGACATGAAATTCAACAGTATCTGGTAGCAGGGACGTTTCCAAGCTCTGTTTCACAATAGGGCAACCCTTCCTAGCTCCCAGCCTCACACAAGTAGCTCCTTTCTAGTCCATAATGCTTGATGTCTAGATTTCCCTAATGTTATGATTATCAACCTTGCCTCCTGCGAGGTTTACATACCCCAGTGTGCTATTTAGACTCAGCTTCTCTCATAATCTTATTTTGATAATTCTTTTTATTTCAAGTATCTAAGCATTTTACTCTTTTTTAAGCTAGACTATACACTCTACAATTCATTCGTTATATGTTATCTAGTTTCCACTCCAGGTGACTGGAGAGATAAAGTCCATTCACATGAGCAAAATTTCGAAAACAAAATGACAATAATGGTATATAAGAGAGAAATTGTGAGACAATCACAATTAAGAACATAAATTTTAAGTTCTTAGTAAAAAATTAACCAACTGAGTGCAACGGTGCAGTATATTAAAAAACAAGCTGGGTTTATTAAAAAATGCAAGATTGACGTAAAATTAGAATATAAGAGGATGTAATTCAGGGGTTAGCAAACCTTAGAAAAGAAATACTTCTGGTTTTGTGTGCCACATACAGTCTCGGTCACATGTTCTTCTTTGTTTTTGTTCATCTATTTGTATCAAGTTCAAAGAATGATTTATAAAAACAATCGAATATAGCCAAATGATTTAAGGCAAAGCCCCAAATATTAAGAGTGGTTATTTTCAGATGATAAGTCATGAGAAACTTGTTTTCTCTTCTGAATTTTTCATAGGTTCTAGTCATAATCCAATTTTGTTTTTATGGAAGAAAAAAAGCAATATACTTTATTTTTGAAAGAAGGTATGCAGTCCATATAAGATACCATTTTGCTTAGGTATTATTGAAAAACACAAAAGAATATTTATCAAGCACAACTTGCTTTCCAAATAGTATCTCAATGCTCATAAATGTCTTTAGCTTACCTATTATTATACCTATTTTTTAACAAGAGGAAACTGAGGCTCAGAAAGGTTAAGTAATTTTCCCAAGTTACAGAACTGGGATTTAAATTCAGGAATACTTCTTCCAAGGCCAGTGCTTTTTCCACTGAATCATGCTGCATCTCACAAGAGAGCATTTTCACATTACCACCTGCTAGTTCTAATTAAGAGACAGTAATTAAACAATTCTCCATTCCTGACAACAATATTCAAGCTACTGGAATTTTAAAGAAATTAACATGAACAGCATTTTATCTGCTGGAAGACACTATACTTAAACAAAGTACAAGCTGTTACAGAAAGATAGTACTACAATATTACAGTTACATGCATTTACAAATCAAAGCTAATTTCATTATGTATTAATAGAACCTGTAATATAAAAATGTTGTTCAATGACCAATATACCTATAAAAATGTCCAATTTGACAAGTAATCAATAAAATACAAATTAGAATAATGCATTATATATATATATAATGCGTTACATAATTTCTTTATATCCTAGGTTTCTCATCTACAAAATCATAATAAATCCCACAGTATTTATGTGAGGATTATATGAAATACTGCACATAAAGTATTTAACATAGTGTCTGGCAAACAGTAAGTTCTCAAAAAATTTTGACTATTTTATTAGTAAAATGAGCACTTAGTTGTTAGAATAAGCTACTTGTATAATAAATTATATACAAACTCTGAGGTGCTTAATGTATTCAGTGCAATACACAATATGAGGGTATGTTATATCATTTTGGTTTTCCTAGATTTGTTTCATTCCAGTGTGTACAACCTCATTTGTGAAAACTCCTTAAATATAATAATAAATTGAATTCTCTTATACTTGACAGCCAACATTTCTGAAAGATATCACAGTCCTAAATCCATAAATTAAGTTTGTAAATGACACTATTTTATGATAACTTCGCTTTTTCCTTCTAAATATCTTTGTCACTAATATATGCCAGGGAGAAAACACTTCCTAACCAGTCCCTCCCCTTCCCTAAACATGAACCTATGTAAGAATCAGAGGAACACAAACCAAAACCTTTCAAAATCCAAACGATACATGGAGTTTTAAAATTCAGAAGGCATAAAAAGAAAAAGAACTTAAAGAAAAAAAAAAAAAAAAGGAAGATAAATAAAATGAAGAAAAAAATTATTACGCGATAAATCTCCACTTACTTTTCAAACAGCAAGGAAGATTATTTAACATCTTTAATCTATGTGAATGTATACTTGAAATTGAGGTCCCAGAACGACAATTCATTTCATCCTTATAAGCTCTTAGAGGATAAAGTTCAGATCTTGGGAACTATTCCTTTAAGGAGCTATACATGAATCCCTCAAATATTCACAAATAATAGAAATAAACCATCATACAAGGATGTTTTCCTACCTTAACAGCCTCTCCAAGAGTTTGGTTTTTGTCAGCTTCCTCACTGGAATGCAATTCAAGCCTATAATTCAACTCCTGCAGTTGTTGTGCCTGTTCATTCAACAGCATTTGAGCCTGCTGTTCCCGAAGTAATGCGTTATTCAGTTCTTCACATGCACTTTCAAACTTCTCATGTGTGATCAATTTCTGAAAAGGGGATGGAAATTTACTTATAAGTTAACTAAAGTGTATCATTTAATGTTCAGAACTTTATTTTCTAACATAAAGAGTATAATATGAGCCTTTCCAAATGTTCAATACATTTATTTTTCTTAACTTCATTAATTTCATAACTTCTTAACTTTCTTAACATTGCTTTGTTTTTTCAAGTACAACAGCTATACTTAGAAAATTATTTTTAGGGGAAGAAAGAGAGGATGATGGCTGAGGACATTCCCTGTTTCATCTCTAAGGGATACAACAAATCTTTTTCTGAGAAAGCAATGCCTTAGGAATTGCATGCATCTGAGTGTCTGATGATAGTTCTGGAGGTACATGCATGGTAGCCGTAGCAGAGCAGCCACAGCTGTGTCTGTAAAAGCGGCAACAGTGGCAGAGACAACCAAGTGGGACCAACAAACAGGTCAGAGGGCCCAACCTTCATGTCCCATAGAGGGAGGAGTAAAGATTGCTGGTGGCATATACACTTGGCTGAGTGAAGCCAAAAGAGAAAGAGTTGAGGTCAGGACCCCACTCCCCACAAAGGTTGAAAGCCCAGTAGGAAGCACAAAGGAAAGGACTGTATTCCTCCTCACCCAACCCTTGGCACTGTGCTCCAGCAGAGAGAAGCTCCAATACCACAGCAAATATACTACCAGACCCAGTTCAGGGAGCCCTGAGGGTTGACTGAATTGGTACCTACACTAACAGACTCCCATCACCCACTGCAGATCAGAACAGCAGAAAAATCCCCTCATGCACCCCTCTTCTACCTCCATGACTAAGAAAGAGATGCTTATAAAGAAAGCCTGCATGGGTCAATAACAGAAAATAAAACCCAAGTGCCACCAATCAATAAAACAAAAAATAAGCAGCTCAGCTACAAGGATCCCATGAGAAAGAAAACAGCCCAAGTTACTTTGAAATCTTAAGGTATTATGGCATGATAAAGAGATGAAACTTCATCAGAAGCCAACCAGCAAGTAAGAATACTATATCCTTCAAAACTTTCTCTCAGATGTGACAGAAAAATAAAGGTTTTCCCTGACAAACAAAAGCTGAAGAAGTTTGCTGCCACAAGGTCCCCTTACAAGAAATGTTGAAAGACGTTCTTCTATCTAAATCAAAAAGAATAAAGTTCACCAAAAAACGGTAATAACTATATAAACAAGACCAGAAAACAAAATTCAAAATAGCCCTCATAAGTCAATAATGAATGCAAATGGACAGAATTCATCCATCAGAAGACACAGAGTAGCTAGATTAAAAAACAAAAGTCAACTATATGATGTTTGCAAGAAACTCACTTAAGATACAGAGATAAACACAGACTTACAGTGAGGGAAAAGAAAATAGTACTCTGCACCAATAGAGATTTAAAAAGGTAGGGGACTCATATGAGATAAAACAGACTTCCAATCAAAAAAGTAACAAGCTCCCCTCTGTGACTCAGGCAGCTAAGCGGCAAGCTATAAAAGTCATGGATCTGGGTTCAAGACTCAGGACCAGGAGGTCAAGAGAAAAAAAAATAACAAATGACAAATATGGTCATTATATAATGATAAAGAGATCACTAACAGGAAGCTATAATACTTATTAATATATGTACCCAACATAGGAGTAACAAATGTGTAAAGGAAATATTAACATACCTAAAGAGAGTCCTGATGGTAGGAGACTTGAAAATCCCACTCACAGTAATGGACAGATCATCCAGACAGAAAGTCAGTTAAAAAATAATGGCACTGAATGACAAATTAAATGACATAGCTATAACATCTATACAGTATTTTACCCAAAAACATAAACTACACATTCTTTCAAGTGCTCATGGAACATTATCAAGGGTAGGACACATAGTAGGATACAAAACAAGTCACAATAAGCTTACAAAGAGTGAAATCATATATAGAATATTTTTTTATATCACAGTGGCATCAAACTATAAAACAAAAGAGAAAAGATGGAGAAATCATAATGGAGTGCAGATAAGCAACAGGCTATTAAACAACTACATGGTAAATGAGAAAATAAGAGGCAAAATAAAAAAGAGCAGGAGTCAAATAAGAATGAAGACACAATTATCAGAACCTATGGGATACAGCAAAAGCACTAAGAGGGAAATGTACAGCAACACAGGCCTAACTCAGGAAACAAAAATAATTTCAAATAAAAACATAAGTCTATACCTAAAGGGACTATAAAAAGAAGAAAAAATAAAATCAAAAGTCAGTAGAACGAAGGAAACAATAAAATTTAGCACAGATATAAATAACATAGACATCAAAAAGACTATTCAGATGACAATGAAACTGAGAGCTGGTTCTCTGAAAAGGTAAACAAAATAGATCATTAGCCAGAATTAAACTCACAAGGAAGAACAGAGAGAAAATATAAATAAATAAAATCTGAAATGAAAGAAAAGAAGTTACAACAGATAGCTAGAGAAATACAGACGACCATAAAAAGGAGTATTATGAATACTCACATGACTATAAATTGGATAATCTAGAAGAAAAGGAAAAATTATAAGAAATATATAATACTCAAAAATCAAATGAAGAATAAATAGAAATTCTGAACAGATCAAGGAATTTGAAATTATTTTATAAAAAAAAATTTCCTCCCTCCCCCCAAAAAGTTGAGGACCAGATGGCTTTACTAATAAATTTTCATCAAATTTTCATAGAACAATTAGTAACAATTCTTCCCAAACTTTCCCAAAAATTTGAAGAGGGCAAACTTCAAAACACTTTGTATGATACCAACATAACCTTAATTCCAAAACTAGATAAGGACATCATGAACATAGAAAATTACTGACCAATATTTTGGATTATTTTGAAACAGAAATCTTAACAAAATACTAGCAAACTGAACTCAACAATTCATTTAAAGAATTAAAAACCATATGATATTCATTCCAGGGATGCAGGATTGTTCAACACATACAAATCAATAAAAGTAATATACCACATCAGCAAAATGAAGGATATCATATGATCAACTCAATAGGTGAAGAAAAAGCACTTGCTAAGATTCAATACCTTATTATATTTTCAAAAAAAGTCTATAAAACCACATATAGAAGGAATATACCTCAACACAGTAAAGGATGTATGTGACCCACCTACAGTCAAGATTATCATTTACAGATAAAAACTGAAAGCTTTTCCTCTAAGATCAGGAATAAGACAAGGATGTCCACTCACATCACTAACACAACATAATGCTGACATTCTAGCCACTGCGATTAAAAAAGAAAAGGACATAACAGGCATTCAAATTGGAAAGGAAGAACTAAAACTATCATTCTTTTCAAATGACATGATATTATATAGAGAGAACCACAAAGACCAATAAAAACTGGACAGCCACTTGCAAAAAGGATGATGCAAATACCATACACAAAAGTAAATTAGGGAGACGCCACAGACCAGGACACGGAGCAACCTGGAGGCGGTGAATAATAGCTCTTCAAGTCTGCAATAAAAAATGGCCTCCAATAAAACTACATTGCGAAAAATGGGGAAGAAACAAAACAGAAAGATTAAAAAGGTTGAAGAGGCAGAACCTGAAGAATGCTTGGTGGAAAAAGTACTGAACCAACGTGTGGTGAATGGCAAGGTGGAGTATTTCCTGAAGTGGAAGGGATTTACAGATGTTCATAATATTTGGGAACCTGAAGAAAATATAGCTTGTCCAGCATTGATTGAAGCATTTCTTAATTCTCAAAAAGTTGGTAAAGAAAAAGATAGTACAAAAAGAAAATCTTTGACAGTGAATCTGATGATAGCAAATCAACGAAGAAAAGAGATGCTGCTGACAAGCCAAGAGGTTTGCCAGAGGTCTTGATCCTGAACAAATAATTGGTGCCACAGACAGCAGTGGAGAGTCTATGTTTCTCATGAAATGGAAAGATCCGGATGAGGCAGGCTTGGTACTGGCAACAGAGACAAATATGAAGTGTCCTCAAATTGTTACTGCTTTTTATGAAGAGAGACTAACTTAACATGCTTGTCCAGAAGATGAAGCTCAATAATTGTATGCAGTGCTTTATATATACATTATATATATATAAAATATATAAATATATACATAAAATCTGAATCTTGGCTTTTTGATTTATTAGTGTGAAGAAATAAATACATGCTAGTGAATATCAAGTTTAATATGTTTTGAAGTAGTATTAGGGGACTTGTTAGATGTGTGTAGATTTGGGGGGGTTGCATCTATAGCACAGGTTACTTTGAGCAAAAAAAAAAAAAAAAGAGCTTTCTATAGTCGCTTCCTTTATTATAAGAAAAGAACTATGGTGGCTACATTTTCTCTGCATTAGAGAATGGTTATTCTAAAATGTTAGGGGAAATCTCCAGTCATTACTCAGTCAGAACATGTTTAACTCATAATATGCCTTAGGATCATTTTGGTTTTTTTGTTCATTTGTTGGACATTTTTTGCTTGTTTGTTTTGGTATGTGTGTATACATAAAATACACATGTAAATGGTTTTCATTTTCTTTTTTTTTTTTTTACATTTACCAAAAAAAAAAATGGCATTTCACAACCTTGGGTGAGTCCTTGTTTCTGGTATATCATCATTTTGAGTAACCTAAGAAACAAATCACTTTAAGTTAAAAGTGAAATTTTCGTGAAGCCTTAATCTTTAAATTAAATGGATAATTTTTAAATCTACTTGACAGCTTAAATATAATACAAACAGTTTAAAATGGACAACTTTAAGGCAGCTATCTATATCATAGCCTGTATCTACAGCTATAGTCATAAAAATGCAAATTTATTTGCAGAACCTCTGAAAAGAAAATGTTATCACATCCAACAACCTCTCCACCTAGATGAGGAAACTAGATAAATCCTGGTGTTTTAATTAGTCAAACAAGACTTAAGCAAACATTTAAAGATTCTTTCTAGCAAAACATTTATTTTAATAGAACTTGAAATGCCTGTACTATATTGACTAAAAGGTCATGATTCTTGGAACTTTTAAGACTTTGTTCATGGAAACCTAATGGTTAGTAATGTTGACAATTTAGAGCCTGCTGAAATAAATGGGCGAACAAACTTTGTAATCTAAACTCTTGACTCGTGGGTTTTTTTTTTTTCTTTACCCCAACTCATTCCTTACATGTAGGTTCAATCTTTTCAATATTTGGGTTACTGGCTCAACAAAAGCCAGGAAAAACCTAACTGTGTAGTAATCAGAATGTTGCCAACCGTATATTATTTATTGTAAATACTGGTAAACAGTGGTCAATAAATAGTTTTATATTCCTTTAAAAATAAATTAAAAATGGATTAGACTTGCATGTAAGACCTGAGATTATGAAATACATAGGGGAAAAAAGAAATATGCAAAACATTTGCCGATAATAGGATGTCTTTGGGAACTTAACTACAATGTCAAAAAAAAGTAAAAGCCAAAATGGGACTAAACCAAACTAAATTTTTTCACAAAGCAAAAGAAACTCTCATGAGAACAAAAGCACAGGAGGGTTATGGTAGCTCAGGTGTTAAGTCGTGGCTGGGGAGCAGTCCACATACAACCCAAGAACCCAGGTTCAAGGCCCAGGAACAGGGGAACAACTAGAATGAAAAACTTAATAAATGTTTCTTCTTTCTCTGCCTTCCTGCATGCCTATTTAAAAAATGAAAAGAAAAAAACAAAACAAAAATGAAAAGACATACTGAATGAATAAAGATATTTACACATACATATCTAACAAGGGATTAATATGCAGGATATATAAATAAATCATAAAACTCAACAAGAGTAAAACAAATAACAGAAAATGTGCAAATAATATTAAACTTCTCCAAGGAAGAAATACAGATGGTCAACAGGCACATAAAACAATATTCTACCTCTCATGCTATTAGGGAAATGCAAATCAAAACAAAAATGAGATATTAACTCACATCTATGAGAACTGCTATTATCCAAAAGGTTGGAAACAAATGTTGGCAAATATGCAGAGAAAAGAGAATGCTTATACACTCTAGGTGGGAGTGCAAAATGGTACAACCATTATGGACAGCGGTATGGAGATTCATCAAGAAATTTAGATCAAAAATACCTGTTATGCCTTTGCTGGGTATTTACCTTAAAAACACAACAACACTAATTTGCAGAGATAGATGTATCCCTGTGTTCAACAGTTACTTATAATAGCCAAGAGCTAGAAACAACCTAAGTGACCACTGATAGATTAGTGAATAAAAATGATATGGTACAGTCACACAATGGAATACTACTGCGCTAATAAAAGACATCTGTAGCAACATGGATAGATATAGAGGGAATTATGCTTAGTAGATAATTCAGAGGAGAAAGAGAAAGTTATGATATGACTCACATATGGCATATAGAGCAACTAAGCAAATGAACTAAATAAAACAAAAGCAGACTTTTAGTCAATAAGGGCAAATCAGGGTTGCAGTGGTGAACTTAATATATACAGATGAGGATTTACTCTGATTCACATCTTAAACTGATACAAAGTTATGATACAATGTTCCTTTAAAAAATTAATTTAAATTAAAAATAATAAAACCATAAAATAAATACATACAGATGGCCACTAGGCACATCAAAAGATATTCCATATCTATTTTTAGGGAAGTGTGAATCAAAACAACAGTAAGATAACATTTCACATTTGTGAGAACTGCTATTATCCAAAAGACTGGAAATAAGTGTCGGCAAGGATGCAGAAAAAAAGAGAACCCTTATTTATTGCTAACAAGATTGTAAATTGGTTCAACCATTATGGAAATTAATATGGAGAGTCCTAAAAAAACTGAGACAATAAATTCCTTTTAATCCCTTTAGTCCTCTATTGGATATTTATCTTAAAAACACAACACAACACCAATTGAAAGATATATGACCTCCACGTTCATTGCAGCATTTTTTTTTTAATAATAGTCAAGAGCTGGAAACAACCTGAGTGCTCATGAACAAATGAGCAGATAAAGAAGAGGTACGTGTGTACACACACACACACATACACACACACACACACACACACACACACACTAGAACACTACTCAGCTATTTAAAAAGACAAAATCCTACCATTTACAGTAACATGGACGAATGTAGAGGGAATTATGCTTAGTGAGATAAGCAGAAGGAGAAAGAGAAACATTGTATGTTTTAACTCATATGGGGTATTTAGAAAAACAAAATAAACAAATGAACCAAATCATATAAAACCAGACCTTTAGCCTATAAAATCAGCTAGTGGTTACCAGAAGGAAAGGAGGAAGTGGGAGATAAAGTGGGCAAAAGGGGTCAATTGAATAGAATTAGACTTCTGGTGGTGGTAAACGTATTCTATACAGATGTTGATTTATAATTATGCATAACTTCAATATGGATAATATGATATAATGCTCCATCAATAAAAATTTAAATCAATAAAAGTAGCTTGCTGCTAGATATAGAAAATATATTTTGTATTTATATTTATATTGACTGTCATCATTTGTATGACAGTTTTGAAGTTTCAGAATAATCTTTTATCTCTAGTCCTATAGCCACACTAAGAGCAAATAAAATATGTGAAATTTATTATGCCTCATATATTTATACATTTTGATCTTGATCTAATGTTACTGGTCACACGGCCTTTTCTTTTTTCAGCTATCTTCTGCTTTCTTACATAAGATTTACATAAAACCTTGATTAGAATTAGACAAAGTGAACATTTCTTTGGAAAAGTTATTTTATTTTACATCAAATAATCTAATTTACTCAAAATATTCAATATCAAAGAAGAGAGGACATTCAACCCCCTCACCCAAAAATACATCTGGCTCCTCAATTGTGGGCATTTTTATTATTTTTTACTACACATTTGGGGTTTTATCTGCTACTAGCTAATCTATCACTTAATGCTTTTCTACATTTTAGTCACAACGTACATTCTAATAGGGTTTTTAGTTTCTAATGATGTAGGATTTGTTTTTCTTTAAGCATCTGGTATAATGTTTTTCTAATTGAGATATCATTGTTATATAATTTTGAATAAGTTTAAGATGTGCAAACTATTTATTTGACACACTTATACACTGAATAAGATTATCACCATAGCATTAGACAATATCTCTGTCATGTCACATAATGACCATATCTTTTTTGTGGTTAGAACATTCAAGGTCCAGTCTCTTAGCAACTTTACAATACGTAATACAGTATTCTAAGGCATTTTAGAAGGAACATTTTTTGAAGAAAAAGAAATCTTATTAGTGGAACTCCAAATTATTTGTAAAAACAAACATAATAGAAAGTTAAAAATATATATATAATAAATATAAATAAAAGTAATCAGAAAAGAGCTCACCAAAGTCATAGTTTTTAAGTTATATATACTTACAGACTGTTTAAATTCATTTAATTGCATTTGAAGCCCCTGGGCTCTTTCAAGCTCCTTTTTCATTTCATTGACATTTCTTTTGAATTCTGTGACCTCTAAGCGCAGTGAACGGCGCTCCACTTCAGCTGCATGTAGTCTTTGTGTAAATCCAAATATTTGCTTCTGTAATGATGCTATGCTTTTCTGTTGTTAAATAAGATCACTTTTATATGCAGCAAAATTATAGATTTACTAATAAATCAATATCAATGATTATTTTACCAACGTGAAGGTAACTGGTTACCCCAACAACAATTCTAGCTATTACTGAAACTAAGAGGTAAAAACTATTTTTTATGTGCACAATAATAACTTGGCTCATATGAAATGAACAACTGAAAAAACAATCTGGATGGTTAGAAAATGGAACTGACATTTTCTTAATGTCTCCTACAACTGTGATGCAGTCTACTTTTAGAGAACAGTGAATTCATAACTTAAACCAGTATTTATTGTATTTTGGTTTCTGGGACACTTACTCGCAATTGTTTTTATTTATTACACGGAGATTACATAAAATATGAAGGAAATCCAGATAAATTCACATACAACTAATTTAAACTACAAATAAGATTCAAAGTTAAATTTTCATGTCCTAACGTCACTGTTTAATGAAATTATATACATACCAAAATGGGCACATGGCCATGCAGACCATATTTCAAGGCCAGTGTATTTACTTTATGAAGTCCACGGGCCAGCCTCTGAGCCAGTGAGTCTTTTTCTACATAAGTAATACTCCTGTTACTCTGCAAAGGTATACTCTCCATTGCTAGACTGATTTTATCCATGAGTTTTGCAAAAGAATTCTTGGCTGCTTTTATGAGTAAATGTCCACAAATTCTGGAATTAGGATCTTCAAAGAAAAGACAAATGTGAATAACTTCTTATTTCACAACTCTTCCAATCATCACACAATGAAAAATTTTTCTCAATTACATAATTCCCATTCCCCTGTAATTCATTCAAAAAATCCTCTCAAAATTAATATTTACCTCCAAAAAGAAAAGGCAGAAAACATTTCACCTACTAAACAATCTAAAGAAAATCTGCATATATTTACAGTAAGCCATTTACACTAAACACTGTGACACTAAAAATTCATCACTTCTGTTCCTTTAAAACCTAACAGAAATTCATTTTCTATAACAACTGCTGAAGCTTGTTTCCTTAATGTCATATGATTTACATTCTCACAGAAGAAAATATAATTTGTCTATTCTAGACAATTAAAATTTTACAACTACAATTGCTTACTTCCCCCACAGGATTTTGATAATCATCCCTCTCATATCACAGACTTAAGGTTCCAGCATATCCAACATGGCCTGCTTACTGCTAGATTCATCAGTTCTGTAATTAATAATTGTGTTTAATGTTGATAAATAAAATTGTCAGTGCTCCTTCTACTAATTGGTTTTCCAGATAATGGTTAATAGGTTTATTTTATGCTTTAATAAAAGCCGTGTAATTTAGTTTTCCCTCTCCTAGGCAGGTCTTAATTTGTCATTACTTGTATTATGACACTATCTGTGTAAAAAGACAAGCATGGAGAGATTATGTAAATTCAGCATATACCATTCTATATTTAAAGAGTCTCTGCTATTGGAGTAAATTTAAATCTCGTCTTTATATCAGAAACACAAGAAGAATATTTGACCAGTTTTAGCCAATAGAAAAAAAATGTTTAAAATTTTTAAGAATATGTATGGCTCAACCTCGAAGAATAACACTACTGAGAAGGCAGACAATCAATGATTTTCTATATCACACAGAACTTACAGAAGTATTGTGTTAAAAAAAATATATATATATATGTATATATGTTTTACTTCTATTCCTCAATGCATGAAAGAAAAAAATTTAATTTATGAGGCAGTCAGAATTTGAAAGCCATATTACTCAGAAACTAAACATAATATAGATAAAGTTAATTGGATAAAAACATAATATTTTTCAGTAATACTGATGCATTGACTCCTAAGTATACAGCATAAGATAACATAAGTTTAATTCTTCATGTTTCTCATAAGCACACACTCTGAGAAACCCATGGACAGAAGGTACAAAAAGTATAATTAATATATACAGCTTCTTTGTTAACAAGTTCCTTAAACAAATCATGAGTAAAAGATAATTTAGCAGTTTTACATACCAATTAAACCCATATAACGCAGAACATTGAGTTAAAAGAATTATGAAATTTCAGTACGCATTTAACAGGTCACTACTGAACAAATGAATAAACAGTAAAACCTATTGATACATGATATTCAATATATCATGACAGTGCTTCATATGTGAATATATATGTATGTAAATACATATATGTGTATAGATCCCCTGATTCTCCATCTCACTTACAACTGTTTAAATTGAGCCTTTTTCTCTTTAGTATACTTTTTGTCTTCACTATGCTAGCCGAGTATAGGTGGGTAATTTTTGTTAAATTGGCTATATTTCTTTTCACTTCCAAAGCAGTTGCAACAATGCTGAATACAAAAAAAGAAAAATCAACAATACCGAAAAACTAACATTTTTATGGTATGTGAAAAGTTCTTTTTAAATAAACAAAGTCTCATTGTTTTAGGAAATTTTCAGGAATATAAAATAACAAAATGTTCATAGATAAAAAGCCTTTAAAGCAAACATCAACTATAATTAAATTTTAATGAAAAGTGATTTTTTACTGTATCACAGAAATGTGTTATGTAGACACTAGCCACTCTGAAAGGGGAAATTAAGTGACAATAATAATTCCACAAAGCATTCTTCTGAATTTTTCAGAAGTGGGAAAGAGGCATCACTCTCGTTACTGACTGCTGACTCTCAATGAATTACAGAAAGAGCACTAAATAATTTATCCTTTGGTGAAGTATTTTTCACAACATACTTTACATTTTACAATATAGTGTACAAATTAAATGAAGAAACAAAAATACCCTCTTAATGACATAGTTGTAAAATTATAATGTACAAAAATAACAGAAAATAAGGTTAATAAAATTCCTCACATCCTGGTGCATCCTGTGGCTCCAGTGTTAATCTCATGTCTGGGGTGCAGTTAACATACAATTCTAGAATCCAGGTTCATGGCCTGGGGCTGGGGGAAACAACTAAAATGAACATAAAATAAATAAAATTCTTCTTCTTCCTCTCCTTTTCCTGCCTACCTGCCATCATACCCTCCTGACTGCTTTCCTCTTAAAAAAAACACACACACACATTCAAACGTGTCTACACCATTTCAAATATTTGACTTACTCATTTAATAAATTCTTATTTATGTTACATACATTTGTTAACCACTTTCCACCTACTTGATATGTATTTCCAGAAAAAAGAAACCCTATGTTCTACAATTCTAACAGAGGGACATGATTGCACATCTAAAATCTTCAAAACATTAAGAACATAATTCAAACATAATTCATTAAGAATTGTTTCAACCATTCATTCTAAACCTGTGGGCTACATCTCTCCAGGCAGAGGTTAGGGGAGACCAAAAAGTTATTACAAGAGTTTCATGACTTCTAATGGCAGCAACTCTTGCCATTTGGATCTTTATTTTACCTTAAGAATATATACAGTATATATAATAATGCTTACGATGTTATGATAAAAAAAATTAAAGTACTTTAAAACATTACAAATGTCAACTGCTACTCAAAATACAGTATAATTTAGGGAGATAGCAGTATACAGCAGGTTTTCTTATTAAAATGCAATCACACATGGAAAGATTAAGAAAAACCCTTTTAACAAAAAAAAAGCAATGAATAAACATGTAGTGTGTACAGAGATCTTTTATAATTTAATTATGTAATTTTTAAATAATGTTGAACATTAATGATGAGTAATAATATAACAATATATTAATTATCATGGTTTAAATGTCCATCATGAGTAATGCTAACTGCATTAAATTCCAAGTCAATTCTACACAATTGGTAACATTTTGTCATCCCTAACATCTCCATCTTCCTCGCTAGCTCCTCCATGCCCTGTCCTTAATATTTATCCAATCTAGTCAGTGTTCTCTGTGACCATGACCTTATCTCACTTACATCATTATGAGTCTCCCTCTTCTTCTCCAGGTTTTCCCTTATTCCATCTACCTCCACTGTAGGTAAGTGACTTCTAAAACACAAATAGTATCTTGTCATAACGCCTGTGCTTATGCATCAATGACTCTTTAGATCTAGTAACATATTTCACACTCTTTCAACATGGTCCAAAAGGCCCTACACGTTCTGCTCCCAGCTTACTTTTCCAGGAACATCTTTCACTACTATTCCTTTTATATGCAACTCCTTTCAAGTGGCTCTACCACATCACAATCTTAAAGGTACTCCTCTAATTATAGCATGGTTAATTAGTACTACCTGAAAGTGAAAAAAATGGGAAAAAACACAAATAACCATCAATAGGGAACTCACAGAGCAAATTAAAAATATATATATAAAGGAATAAAATGTGATCAAATACAATTAATCATGTAGATCTATTTTATTGACATGGAAAAAAAACATATTAACCACTGAGCAGAAAACAATTACAATGAGGCATGTTTATATGACTCAGTCATGTAAAATTGTGTGTCTATATGTTTGTACACATATATGGGAGATTTTTAGATGTCATTAAAGTGTTAAGATTGATTGGTAATCTCTCTATGGGTGATTTTTATGTCTTCTGTGCAGGTTTCTGTACTATGTAAAGTGTTAAAATATTTATATATACATATATATACATATATATACATATATATATATATATATAATAGCCTTGTCTTTTTTAAAGAGGAAGCAAGGGAGAGGAGGAGTAACCACTTTCATTTGTTTATTTAATTTTGGTTATTCCCCCAGCTCCCGCTCGGGACCCCGGGTTCCTGGGCTTCAGCCACCAGCACAGTGCCTGATCCACCAGGGCATGCCAAGCATAAACACTTTTACAGAAATAACAGGACTATTTTAAAAGCACTTGCATTGCTTTCCTCCTTCATTCATTTAACAGTTAGTTAAAAGAGCAGCTCATAGGTATGAAGGTACTGTGTTAGGTAATGGGGATGGAGACCTATAATACTGATAAAAATCAGTAACTCAAATAGACAATTCTCTAAGGAAGACAGATGGCCTACAGACACATGAAACAACTACTCTACATTATTTACCATCAGAGAAATGTAAATAAAACCCCAACGAGCAATCACCTCACAACAATGAGAATGGCCTATATCAAAAGGATAGAAACAAGTGTTGGAGAAGGTGTGGCAAAAAAGGAACCCTCCTATATTGTTGATAAGAGTGTAAATTAGTGCAACTCTTTTGGAAAAAAGCATGGAGAGTCCTCAAAAAAAAAAAAAAAAAAGGATTCAATCCAGCAATACCACTACTAGCATACACCAAGAGAACACAAAAACTTTAATCAGAAAAGATAAACGTAAGCACACCCAGGTGGCCTCGTGAATAAGGCCCCTGGATACAGTCCGCATGCGTCCCAGCTTTGAGACCCAAGGCTGGGGGTAACAACCAAGATGAACTAAATAAAATAAATATGCTTCTTTCTCCACTCTCTTCCTGCCTGCCTACTTGCCTTCATTCCTGCCTGCACCGTTCCTTTAAAAAAAGAAAGAAAGAAAAAGTAAATGCTCACTTACGTTCACAGCAGCACAATGCACAATAGCCAAGATATGGAAACACAATGCCCATCAAGAGATGACTAAAAACACACTGAATAAAGAAGCTATGGTATGGATACTCAATGGAATTTGCTATGTAGCTTTAAAAAAAGAAAAAGGAAATCTCGCATTTGCAACCACAGATAGAATTATAGGTGCTTATGCTAAGTGAAATAAGTCATAAAGAACTCAGGATAGTTTCACTCATACGTAGGCCATATAGAAACCAACAGACAAATCTCAACCAAATTCAAGGAAAGGGAGAAGTCAACAAGGTGCCAGGTGGTGGTAAAGAGGACACTGGGACACTGCTGATGGGTGTGGTGTGAAACAAACGAAATGAGGTGAGAACTCAATATCCTAAAAATCATGCTGCAATCAATGAGAAAACAATTAAAATAATTCAAAAAACATGCAGCAATGTGAAAACAATTAAAAAAACAATTAAAAATAAATAGTGCAACAATAAAAAAAGAGTCAATAACTCTGGTTTCTTATTTAAAAATAATATTTTAGTTATAGGTGCCCAATAAGACTATCCCAAAACGTATCCTGACTTAGAGAAATGATATTTGGACGAAATAATTATCTAAAGCAGGAGTTCCTGTTCACTCATGTGCTATGGATATCTCTGGGGAGTCTGGTAGAAGCCTCCTCGCATAATACTTTCAATGCATAAATCAAAATATCAAGAATTACAAAGGAAGAAAATTTACTGACATGGCTATCAAATTATTTTAATTTTATTATTAATGTTAAATATAAGACAATAAGCAACATATAGAAAAATGAGTCATTTTTAAAGCTATATCAAGATAAAAGTTGTTTTTACTTAGTCAAATTTAGATAATTGAACTATGAGGTGGTCTTCAAGAAGATCATCTATATTATGAAGGAGTTCAAATTTTTTCATTTTTAATAGTTAAAAGAAAAGAAAATTCTGAATTAAAAAATATATACTGCTACTAATGTGACTAAAGCTTCTACATTGCACTGTATAAGATAAAGGTAGGCTTCGCTCAAAGAATCCCAGGGTTCTACAAGGCTTTTAAATTCAACATGCATTGTGGTTAAGTTTTTTCACCTAAATCAGTGTATTAATCTTTGGCTATGTCAATATGTTCAACACAATTTACACTGAAGAAAAAAAAAATAAAGGTTTGCGAGCCCGGGCTACAAATTTGATGTTATGACGATAGAAACTTCAGTAACTCTTTTGAAAGAGTTCTGAAATGACTTCTGGTGATTTCAGGTTGCTTTTTCAAAAAAATAAGAAAATTTTTAGTTAGGGAATATTAGAAAGTCAGAAAGACGTGAAGACTATAGAATCTCACTTGGATGAATAAACTACTAGGTACAAATATGTTCTAATATTTGGTTGGCCACACTGCACCAGCATCTATGTATACACAGAAGACTGATCACATGACATGTCTGTGATGGGCCTCATGGTTTCTGATTAGCCAACAGGAGCATAAACTGTATTTGCAGATATCTTCATTAATTGTATTTCAATATGAAAATATCTGTTATTTATATATTAAAATCCATGCCACTATACTACTAATCTGTTATCATTCATAATTAAAGAAATGTCTAAGTTCATTTAGTGGTTAGTAAAACAAAATGTAATTTTTCCCATCTAATTCCATAGACTGTCCCCACCCCAAATTCTATAACCCTTTTGAGAAAGGTTCCTTGATCCCAGGTTAAGAGATCCCTTACCTAAGATATGTATCACTTAAACATTATCTATATCCTTGAATCTGTCTTTATGGAAAATTAAATAATAAGAAAGCAGCATACCTGGACACTCAGTTTTTACAGTATGTGAATGTAAGTAACACTGGTAAGAAAAAGCACATTGTCTATGAAGTAACTTTTAATGACAGAAACTATACTATTACTGTCTCCAATAAAATGGCCCATGTAAAGTGGACAAATCTTGATAGAATAAATAGTTTCATATGTTTGGAGACCTAACAGATCATCTCACATCTGGGAAAAACAAGCAGTTCGGTTTAGCTAAATTGCAGGTTTATTAATGAATGCAGTGAGAAGTGAAACTATAAACAGATGTAAATAAGAACAGTCTCATATACCTAGATCGTTAATTTACTAAGAAATGGTGAACAACACTGCTGAAATTGAGGACAAACTTATGTGATAGACCAAGCACTGCTTATATTCATCAACTCATTAACCCTCACAATAGCCAGTGAGATGATGCTATTATCACAGTCATTTTAAAAATGGAAATAAGAACAATGGTGTATAGAATGACCCAGTCTTACTAAAATACATACAAAGCAATGTGAATGACATACACATAAATATTAATCATATCTTGGATAGGGAGATTTAAATTTACTTCCTTATACTCCTCAATGTTTTATAAATGTCCTACAATATGCTGATGCTACTTCTTTGTTACTTATACAACTCTTCCATATTATTCAAATTATTTCTTCACTTAGTGCATGACAGACAGGTAGATGGATACATGACAGATAGATAGATAGATAGATAGATAGTCACACAGGCAGAAAAATGACAGTGTGCCTAGGAGTGGAAGTATGGACACCTATTAGTAGGTTATGAAAGTAACACATGCGAGCTAAGAAAATAGCAATGAGGCTAGGACAAAAACATAAACTAATAATGTATATAAAATATAAAGTAAGACTAAGTTATGGTAACTCCCAGGTTTCTATTTTAGGTACCTCTTGGTAGACAGTCATGACATTTAAGACAGAAAGTTTAGAAGGTGTAACATGCTGAGTTTGAAGTGTTATTAAGATACCCATAGAAATATAGGTATATAGGGTTGAAATTCAGGCATGAAGTAGGAGGTAACTTCTAAAACATTATATAACTTCTGGAATTAAAGGAGTGTCTTTGGTATTCATTGTGGGCCCAAAATAACTAAGCTTACAGTAATGAGACGACTAATGGTAGGATATGATAGCTTATACTAATGAGTTGAAGAAAAGCAGGAGTCAGCCATGTCAGAAAGATCAACTCTTTGATTCGAAATTGGAGCCATATGACATCATATGATATCAGCTTAACCACTGGAAAGGGGAAGAAAGCTGGAGACTATATGGCCAATGATTCAATCAAACATGTCTGCATAATCAAGCTTCAATAAAAACTTTAAGCACCGGCACTCCAGTAAGTTTCTTGAATTGGAAATATTACATGCATATTGCCATAAATCAGTGTTATGAAGTAACCTGTCCAAACGACAAGAGAAGCTTCACACCTGGAGCCATCCCAGACTTTACCCTGTGTGTCACTTCCATTGGCTCTAATTTGCTATAATTGCTATATAGCATTTGCTATAATAAAATGAGCATCCTAAAACTAGCAGTCCTTTCCTGAATTTTATCAGTTGTTCAAGCAGATTATGGAACTTGGGAAAGTCCATAGGGATGTCTTAGCCAGCCAGTCTAAAGTTAGAGCGTCTTTGGAACCCTTGAACATGTGTTTGGTGTCTAAAATGAGAGCAGTTTTATGGAGATGGTTCCCTCTGTCTGTGCAGTTCAGGTGAGCAACTCTGCACTGTTTTTCTAAAATTCTTTAAAAAAACTAAACTGACAAGAAAGAGATCATTGGTTTCCTTCGGCTAGGAGTAGGTAGGGGGAGACCAACTGCAAAAAAGATGATGAAAATAGTCTAAGTATTTTCTCATATGCATTCCAGCAAATACATACTAAATTTACTTAATTTTACAGTTTACAACAGAGTACATTTATTACATGTAAATTTATATCTTACTATATTTGAACTAAAGGGAAAAAGGCTTATGTTGATATTTTAAGAACCTTATTCATCTGTCACATGATGAACCTTTTTAGGAACTACAGGAAAAATTCCTATCTAATCATAGTCCAAGGACATTTGTATTTCTCCAAAGCTTTTAGATTTTCTTCAATTACATCAATAGCAACTGATTCCTGAAGCTCACAAGTGTGAATACAAGTGTAGGGGCATCATAGTTGGCTTTCCAACATAATTTTTGGCTCAAATTTCCTTCCCCTCCTTTTACTAAGTTTCAGAGGATATCATGTAATCCTAATTTACAAATACTTATAAATACCCATGAATTTTTTTCTTGAACAAAGTGGGATAAAAATATTTTTTAAATATATGCATATATATTTTTTTTTTTTTGGAATAGACTTGAAGGACAATGTTTTCTTTTACAAAAGCCTGAAAAAAATAATTGTTATTTTGTTAGATAATATCTGGACACTCAACCTATCCTTCCAAGAAATGGTTTCAGGTTCTTACAACTGTAGCAGAAACTACCTAATAAATTGAAAAATATGTTAAAACCTTGTCTATACTTTTTAAAATAATCTTGATTTTGCTTACCATTTTAAGAAATAATTATAAACAAAAGTATTCTGTAGAAATTGAAACTGGAATTTTAAATAGTGACAAATACTTCCAAGGATAATTACTACTCATTAAATGTTATGATAAGCAAACAAATTGCAATTAAAAAAATAAAACATCTGTTTACAGCAATAAATAACTTTTCTATACACTTGAAACTTTTCATAGTAAAATGTTTGAAAAAATATGAAGCAAATAAAATAATTAAAAATGAAAATCATAAAATAAAAGAATGTTCAATTAATTATGGCTCCCCAAAATACATACTAGAAGCTGACTGACCAGAAATAGTATAGGTTAGACAGCACTTGTTTCAATTTCGAGTATGAGTGAAGCTACCTGGATAGCAAAATCTTCTAAGTCAGTTCTCAAATTTTACTTCACATTTATATCAACTCAGGATATTGCTAAAATGCACATTCTGACTGAGTAAGCTTTGTAGTGGCACCTGAGATTATACTTTCTAACACCTTTCTGTGCTGCTGGTCCACAAATCACTTGAAGTAGCAAGGTTCTTTTTTTATTGTCAGTATTCAATATAGCCTTAAAAGCTTTAAATATATATATGTAATAACTTATTAATACAAATATCTTTGCTTATTGCCTCAAAGTTCCTAAGCATTAAACCTCAATGTTATGCTGAATATAACAGACTTCAGAGTTTTGCCTGAAAGAGTTGCTATGACCTCTAGAAAGTTAACTCAAAATATATAATGAAAGAAAGTTCTGAACATTAATAGCAGGGGCATGTATATAGGGTCATCCATCTTCTAGATAATTAAGATTTAATTATAAAAGAAATACATAACAAAATACATGCACATTCTACTCATATCTATCTACTGTGTTTGTTCAGATATATGGTAAAGCAAATCAGCACATTTCTACCTTGAGAAATTTAGTCTGGGCCAGTCATATGAAATGTTCAGTTGTCTAAAGGGTTCTTTAGTCCATTCCCATAATGATTGATATTCCAGCCCTTCAGTGGAAGTAACATTCTCCCCTGTTTGAGGTAAATGATCTCTTGCAGGCACACCATTTGGATACCTGGAAGAGGTAATTTATCTCAAGTGGGCAAACACTTTAATGAAAGCAAGAAGGTTGCCACCTGTCCAGTATTTACTGAGGCAACAAGGAAGCTGGGGTCTTTGCCCACTAATCTATAAATATATCGTCAAAGTTTAAGAACGTAGCAGGGGCAATTATCTTTAGCACTTTCTGAGCAGTGAAGTCAAGCTACTCTTACTGAACTTCCAGTTTCATGAAAAGGCATAAAACATTATGACTGACTTGAAAAGAAAAAACAAAAAACATTTATGGGCAATTATATACACAAAGGATTTGATTAAGCAGATTACATTTAGCCTCAATAACCCCTTGAAGGAGGAACGTTTCTTAGTCAAATTTATAGATGAAGGTATCAAGGCCAAAAATGAATTAATTTACCCAATGTCAAACACATAATAAGCAATGGAACCCATATTCAAATCTAGAGCATAGTTTTTAATTCCTACTCTATCATGTATCCACCATGTCTAATATTCAATCCTAGATAATTTAAATTTTTTTTCTCTCCTACTTAATAATATGTGTATAATATGGAACTTAATCTACAATATTAGCACTTAATATTTTAAAAGAATAATTTACTGACTTTTGTTTAACCTCATAACAAAGAAAATATGAGAAACAAGACTACTTAATACAGTAAAGATACTGCTTGGTACTGGCATACATATATCAGTTTTCCTGGAGTTATAAAGAAAAAAGTGATACCGATAATATTAACATGTAATCCTGGCATGTAAAGTGGTTTCAACTTTCAGAAAGTTCTCAAAAAAGAAAAGAAAAAAACACTTAATTCTAATAAATACCTTCTATCTTCTCAGAATTTTCAAGTTATTTCCTGAAATAAACTTTCTTGAGATTTTAGTATTTCAGTTATCACCTGGCTGAAGGAATTAAGATATTACTCATAATATTATATGATTTGAGACTATAAATCAATGCTGAAATGATATTTCTGATACCTTTGATGAGGAAAAGATCCCATTATGAACTGGATAAATAAATTACGGAAAGTGCAAATGATTAAATATTACCCAAACATTAAAAATTATTCTCTAGAGGAATATTAATAAATGGGGGACATCTCCAAAAAGTTTTGACTTTTTGCAACTAAAGATGTAACAGTATATCATAAGCAAAGCACAGCACCACTTAAGAGCTTTTCTTGCCAAAAATGCATAAGCTGAATCTAATCTTCAGGAAACATCAAACAAATCAAAATTAAAAGGTAGTCTACAAACATTATCCTGTAATCTTCTAGATCATAATGGTCAAGGAAAGACTGAGAAACTTCCATGATGAGGAGGAGGAGAGGGGAAGGGAACAGGAGGGGAGGGGGAAGGAGGCAAAGGGAGAAAGATTAGAAAAAGACATAACAGCATATACAAATGTTGACAGTAATCATTCCTGCATGATGAGAAAATATTTAGTTACTGTTGTTCTCTTTTTTTTTTTGTCAAGTTTTCTTAATTGGCCAGTTTTATTTTATACCTGAAGCAGTTCATGTGGCAGTTACTTGTTTTTTAAAAACTGAATCCTGTTATAGACATTGTTGATTAGCTGACCTGTTCCAACCCTTCCCTCTCATCTGCCAACTTCCAACTAACCAAGTAGGAATAACCATATCATCCACCTCAGGTCAATGAAACAATAATAGAAGCCTGCTGAGGGAGCTTTTGGGATTGCTTTTGTCTTCTTCATAGAGAAGAATATATTCAGCGGCCACATACCTTAATGTTTTTAACAACAACTCAAAATATAATTCACATACAATTCACCCATTTAAAGATAATTAATGGCTTTGATATATTCAGAGTTGTATATGTTAAGGACCACAATTGTATAACATTTCAGTCATAGCCAAAAGAAACTCCATATCCATCAGCAGTAATTGTCAAACCCGACCCCCTTCCCAGATTTAGGTGATCATTAATCTACTTCATGTCTCCAAATTTTCCTAACTTGAGTATTTCAAATAGATAGAATCATATGCAATATGATGTTTGGTGACTCGTCTCTCAGCATACTGTTTCAAGCTTCACCCATATCGTAGCATGTGTCAGTACTTTGTTTCTTTTAATATCTAATAATATTTTATTGTTAGGATATCTATTTAGTTACTCAGCAGTTGATGGACATTTGAGTTTTTTTCTACTTGTTTTCTAATATGTATAATGCTGCATTAAATACGTACGTATACATTTTTATCTAGACATGTTTTCATTTCTCTTGGATATATATCTAGGAGGAGTACTGCTGACTCTTATGATAAGATTTCTAGAAATTCCCAGACTCTTTTGCAAAGAAACTATATCAATTTTCATTCCCACCAACAATGTATGAATCCCTTCACATTTTGACCTTTTCCTTCCTGCCCAAACACAATCCTAATCCTAATCCTGAAAGTATAGTAGCCAGTTTAAAACTAGGAAGCACAAACATGAAGATGATAAGGGTGGCGGAGAACAAAGAGTCTATATTTCTACCTACCTCCAAACTTCCTATTATTTTGGAGGATAAAACTCTGTATTATTAATCTACTTTAATAGGATCTTAGAGTATTTACAAAGAAGGAAAAATTTCTGATGCCCCACAGTGACAATATCAACATATTCAGGAAAAATCTTATTTTTATATACTAACTTTTTTTAAAAAAAGTTTTAAAAAATTGGAGCTGTTTAATGTATAAATTGTCTTGAATTTTTAAGGTAAACTAACATTTTGACTTATTCTAAATTTTTATAAAATGTCTTCATTATTCATTTAATATAATAAATCTTAATGATAGCCAATATTTGAAATAAGTGAATAAGTGAAAAAAATTTTAAGACTATTCCCAGTGCTTTATAACTAAATGATATAATCCTCTAAAGAACTCTAAAGTAATAGTACTATTTCCATTTTACAATAAAAGAAACTGAGGCACAGAGAGTTTAAATAACTTGCCTGTGTCACATAGCCAGTGTCAAAACCAGTATTCAAAGTCAGGCAGAATCCCTGTTTAGCCCTACACTATGTTGCTTCCACTACATAGTACTTTAGCAATTTTAGAATACAAAATTAATAATTAGTGGTCTAAAAACGTACACAGGTAGATGTGTGCTTGTTTATTACTAATATTATACAGTACTTTCATGGAGAAATAGGTGGTAAGGGAGCAATAATTTCTTTGCACCCACTAAAAGTGAGGAATTGTACAAAATCTCAACAAGTGTTATCTTACTGGTCTTAAAACAACCAGGAAAATTATACTATCTTCATTTATAGGTTAAGAGTCTGAGGCCTGGTGAAGCTAAGTAACTAGCCCAATTTCACACAACTAGCAATGCTGGATGAAAAAATCTAATTTTCTTCATTCAAAGCTAACACTCTTTCTACCATGCAATAATGATTAATGATTTAGGTATTCACAATTGTAAATTATAGATTCAGCATGACTAACTTGTTGTGGCTTTACATTCATCATCTTCATTTTATCTGTTGGTAACTACTCACATACTTTAACTGTCTGAAAATATTTCCCCACATCTTTTCTGCTAAAACATCTAAAATTTCTACCACTAAGATGCACTTTAAAATGAAGACACATTACCCGAAAAGATAAGATATTAACCTTTCATCATATTTTGAAAGAATTATTCTACAGATCCAATTAGTCAAATCATCTTTGTAGAAGCTCCACAGTGATCATTTTTGTACTAGTCCAGCAACACTCAATTAGCTACCTGTCTGGATCAATCCTTACAATACTCTTCAGGACTTTGATACATCAATTATTCTCCCTCTCTATGCAATAATAACTTATTTAAGTAGTGTGCTTTAGCCAACAACATTTAAAACCTCCACTAAAAATAACTTTCCCTGAACATGCTATTTTCTCAAGCTATTAGAGGTACAACCAGGTTCTAACATCAAAGGTAGGCAAGCACTTAAAGATTCCACTCTTGGTCTACCTTCTACTTGATAGGTCTTAAACCTACCTATATTTTTATCAGGATCTCAATAACCACTGTGTCAATATTTTAACTTAAAAACATTGCAAGGAACCACTTTTGGAAAATGTATTCAAAGATAGAATCGCTCCCTACTTTTAAAAACCTTTACAATCTGACCCACTGCCAATGAGCTACCTTTTGTCCCACTATTCTCCAATATGGCTATAAGAGAAAATATATTTTAGTAATCACCATCAATAAGCCAAGTCTGCTAAATATGGACTTTCATTCTCATTTCTTTAAATGCTCCTTCTTCCCATCCTATTACTCCTACCTCTGCATCCAACTAAATCACTAGTTCCTTCCTGAAACATTTCCAATACTCATAAGCCCAATTTTAGCTGTACCTTCTATGGATTTTTTACATTCAAACCCGGTGCTTTCTTATCGAATCCTTGTTAAAAGTCTGCCTAAAAAACACTCCTGAGTTGTCATTCTTACTCTATAACCATTGTACATGTCTTCTAGAGAACAAGATCGAGACACGTATTTTTCTTTTCTTTTTTAAATTAATTTTATTAAAGGAACACATCACAACATTATATAGATTTATGATGTACATCGTTGTAAATCATCATCTGCGTATAATACATTAAGTTAATCATTACCATTCTATTTCCTAAAGAACACACAGCACAGTGGTAAGGAAAATTCATTTAACGAAGTAATAATATAAACAAGACTGCAGCTTGAGAAACCAATCTACTTTTAAGTGTACTATACCTAAAAAAAATGACTACACTAATCATCTGTTTATTAAATTAAATATAAAACTTGTATTAAATTTTCTCAAAAATAATAGTTTTGTCTTGAAGTTATAATACCAACATTCTTAACATACACTCATTTTTACTTTTATTTCAGACTTCAGACACACTATGCCGAGGTTTGGCCTGTATATTAAATAAGCATATTACTTACCAATAACAACAGTCACAACTGTAAGTTTCCTACCCCAAGAACCTAAATTTATATATATAAAATCATAATAAATGCTCTATATTTACATTGAAGAATTGTCTAAAGAACTAAATTACATCCCAAGTTATCACTTCATTAATACAATATTTCATTAAGTCCATTAAATTTTTTTATTATTAACTTATCTGAAATGACTAATTAGTGCACAGACACAGTAGGTAACTGTAGGTTATTCTTCTAGTGCAGAAAAGTTAGTTGTCCTGACCCTTTCACATAAACACAGAATGCAATCTGAGTAATGAAAAGAAAAACAATCTTACACCTCTGGAAATCACTGATTGCAGCTGATCCACATGTGTTAGAAAAGAACAGACGATTCAAATTAACTATATTTAAAATTAATTAGAAAAAATTAAAAAAACATCATCGAGTGAGAGAGAAAATTTTTACTGCTTCAGTTATTACTCAGGCTTCTAAAACTTACAGTCAGAGAGAGAAATGGAAACTAAAACGTTTTAAAGACCATCACCATTATGACACCATAGGAAAATCAGATCACAAAGGGAAAAAAACAGGGTGAATACATTCATCCAGAAATGTCATTTAATTTCTTCATAAATAAAGACAAAATTATCCATCAAAATTTACATTAATTCACTACATCATTAAATATAAATTTAACCACCTCTCTATAGCAGAATAAAAGAAAAATGAGAACAAATATATTCCCCTTCTTAGATGGTTTATTAGAATTTGTACCATAAAGTACTTCTGGACATTTTCTTTTAAATGTATTTTGCAAGAACATAAAAGAGGAAATAATACCTGTTTTATTAATGACTTCCTGTAACTCAGCCATAGAACTGATTATTGCAGCAAGAAGGTCAGAACTGGTGAGCCAGCTGAATGCTTGCAAACACCGTAACTGTTCCTTTTGATGCTCTGCAAAAATAAGAAAAAATCCATTATGCAATGCAATGCTACAAAAATTTAAATTCATAGCAATGTTTAGCTATTGAAGAAACAGATCAAAACTTGTAGGCAGAACATTGTCTAGTACAGAAAATTCTTAAAAAATGCTAGATTAAGGCTGTTAACTAACATCAAAGAGAGAGAGGAAGAGAAGGAGAAAGAAACTTTTCTTTGGTTCTACTTTATTACTTAATAGTTTGCTTTTTAAAAATTAAAAATGGAATTTACTGTTTCCCAGACTAGTCAGGCATTCAAAAAAATGCTAGCTGGAAATTTTACACTTGTCTCTTTTATTCAATTTTTCAATAGATGTTTAACTGTGATCGTTTTATACTGACTTACAGAAAGTGAAAATAAATTATACTGCTAATTGATTTTCAATAGGGCAGTTTTTGGATTGACTTAATGAAAAATCATGATATATACAAATTCTTTACTGTGAACAGAGGATTCAAACATTATAAGGCTATACCTTGTTGAAATTCTATATATTTGCTAACTTTGCTTTAATGTTTACAACAAAAAATAAAAACCTAATTTATACACAAATGTACATTAACCCATATACACATACATATCTACACAGTATGGACCATTACATGGTTTGACTTTTTTTTTTTATTTAACAAGGAGTTTATTAATTAATATGAGTATTCAAATGGTAACAGATTGCTCTGCATAGACCACCTACCACTATAGCCTGGGTGAGCTTTTTACTTCTTTCATATTATGATTTTTTATTTCTTTTGTTTACAAAGCCATATTCATTTTAAGACAATGAACTCGCCCTCAGCCTATGGGTAGTCACACCGCACTCACCACCAGAGTTCCAGTGTCCTTACCACCACCACATTTCATCTCCTTCCCTCCCATCTCGCACACCCCATAATTCTTAAGTTTTTGAATGGTGGCCAAACATATTTACATTGTCTATCACTAAATGTTCAAGTTAAGAGTTTTAAAATCACAAATTATCTTACTTGGAAACTTAAGCTTGTCTTTTGGTTCTCCTGTACACACTAACATGCCTATGCCTTCTTTGAAACTCTCCATCCAGGTAAACAGAGAAGGACAGGATTGGCCCAAAATCTTGAGTCTGTTTGCTGCCAAAACTGCAATAACACCTTTCCGGAATACACTTAGCGATCCTTTGAATGGTTTTTTCTTCATCTTGGCTTCCTCTTGCTTTTTGTCCTCTACAGTTGACAAAGCATGGGCTAGAGTTCTAACTTCCACTTTGAACAACTCAAAGGTGTTGACCTGTTCCTGGAGAAAATCTCTCTGTGTAGACAGAGCACATGATCGGCTATAGAGAGGATATAAGGCACCAGCCATCAACGCACAGGCTGCCAGTAAGGATGTTTGTTCCCTTTGAGTCTGTGACAGCTTGCTTTTGAAACATGAATTTTCAAGAACCAACTGTTCGTGCGACTTCTCAATATGGTTCAATTTTTCCATATTTTTTTCAGCAATTTCTTGAAATTTCTATAACAAGACAAGTGAATATATTTGATCATGAAACAAATTCCTCTTTATATAGGGAAAAAAACTGGCTGAGAATGACTTCTTCCTCAAAAGATCCATGTTCTAAAATATCCAAGTAGTACATAAAATAGAGTAATATGAAGCTAAACAAATTAGATGTGACTATGGACACTGATTTTTAAATCCTCTTACATAGAAACTTTACATAAAGTAGAATATATAAATGTGAAAGTGTTTTGTGAATTTCCTGTACACTTATGCATAAATACACATAACTAGAAAAATAATTTTCTCCTTTTGTATTCCTCATAATTTTCCTTTTTCATTAATCAGTAACTTTTCTTTGCTGATTTAAGCAGAAATCAAACTGCCAATAGAGGCTTCCATATATGAAAAGATTTTATTTTTTATCAAAATAAACAAAGGTTTAAATCAATGACACAACACATAGCACTTGAGTGTCTATTATTCACTAGTTGAGAAAGTACTGACTCTCGAGTATACTCTTTCATTTCAACTTCTTTCTTACCTCCCCAAGACAGAAGACTGTACAAAATACAGTTCAGAGCTAGAAGAAAATACAATTGTGAGCTGGGTCTTAGCAGGGTTCTGATATCTTATTAATCAAGGCACTTAAATTCCAAAACTTACTTTACAATGAAAATAAATTTAACTATAGATACCATATTTTAATCACTAGAAACTAAACTAGCTCTCTGTGAAAACTTATGCCTAATCCTTAAAGCATTGCTGAGGTAGAGGAAATTTTAGATGACAGATCCCAGTTTCCTTTACTAGTTCATTTATCATTCAATAAATATTTGTTCCTCACTAAATTCCATGTGCTCAGAGAAAAGACTATGATAGAGCTATGCCAGATTGCCAGAGGTACACAAAAGGGCATTAAAACAAAATTCTTCTGACAGGCTTTTGGAGGAATATGAAAAAAGACAAGTGGGAATAAGGTATGCAATAGAATTTTTTAAAACCTACTCCATTGATAAGGAGATTCTCCAACAGCTAGCCAATAATCATGTCATCTAACCCTTATAATCAGTGGTAACTATTCAACTGGATATTTATTTAGCCAAGTAAGCTCCTATGACTTGGCCATGGAACATTTCTTAAAATCAATCCAAAGGAGTTTCAGTTGAATAAGGGAGTCAGTCAGAGACAAAGACAAATCATGCCCTGTACAAGAATGATAAAGTATATTGCTGTTCTCATGATGATATAATCCTTTTAGGGGCACTATGGAAAATATTTTTCCTTGTATGATTGTTTCAGACAACACTCTATCTAAAATTTAATGCTGATCTTCAGGAGACTTTTATAGTGAGTATATTTCTAATTCAAGAGTTACCCACTGAAGAACTAAAGGCATTTCCAAAATTTGTATTGGAAGACCTCAAAGGTGATCAGATTAGAAGGAAATCATATAAATTCTTAACTACTTTGAAAGATGCAGGATTGGATTGGAGAATGCTGATTGGAGAAGTCGAATAAATTCAAATTTGTAGTAATGTACTGCTGAGGAAAGCAGCACCTAGACCAATCCTGAGGTTAGGTGATAAGGTTTCTCAGGCATCCAGAGGTGCAGACCTGAGTTCAAAAAAATAGATAATATAAGAGGCCACTCTTTTAAGGATCCAACTTCTTGAGTACTATCCCATAAGCAGGGGAAAAGCTGCATTATACATGGCTTCAAATATTTCCCTACTATACTCCAATTCCCTTTATTTGCTCCAACTCTTCTCTAAAGTCTACCAGCCATACCTGTGATGCTACTATATGGAATAAAAAAATGGGGAAATTAAGGAATTGTGATTTCCCCACTAACCGCATCTCCGCTGATGGCCAAGCTGTGGCAACAGTATTCTATCACCAGGGCTGTCACCAAGTGGTTCCACAGGAATAGGTGAAAGATGCAACAAACTCAGTACTAGCCAGGAGGACTGCTTGGAAGCCTAGAAGCAACACCCTGTTAAGGGAAGCAACTTTAAGAAAAGGGAAAACTGTTGTAGCTAGAGAAAGCAGGGAGACTAGCCTGTGGAAAAATACGAGCCAGAATACAGGAAAACGTATTCTAAGGAAGTACAAATAATTCAGAATGCCTGAAGAAAAGAATGGCAGAAATTTGAGTATATAGATAACAGATGACTAAGCTAAAGAATTTAAACTTTATCTAGAAAGCTATAAGAAGCTATGAAATCCTAGAACAATCACTATGCTTCAGTAAATGGACTGGAGAATCATAAACATTAATCAAGACTGCCAAGGGTAGTAGGAGAGTGGCAGGCAGTGAGTTAGATTAAGAGGAACAAAAATTAAATAACCAAATAAAATAAAATATCAGTGATAAAAGTGAAACATTTTTAAAACATTGGTGAAAAGACAAAATAAATAGCTTAGGGGAAAAGATAAAAGTTGATCCATATGCCACATCTTACACAAGAGTTAAATCCAGAGACCACAGGTCTATATGTAAAAAAAAATAAAGCCATACAAGTAATAGAAAACATAGGTAAATTACTTTAGTGAGTTATAACTTGAATCTCTTTTTTGTAAATAAATAACTTCATTGACATTTCAGGTATATACACCATTATATATCAACGTCTGTATATACTAACTACATTAAGTTCACCACTAAAAGTCCACTTTCATACTTCACCATAAAAGTGATCCCTTTCACACAGTATGAACAGCCTCCTTTCCCATTTCCTTCTGGTAACCACTAATTTGGTCTTACAGTCTAAATTTATTTTGGTTTTATTTGTTCACTAGGTTTTGTTTGGTTTCTCTATAGGCCACATGAGTGAAACCAACTCTCAGTGGACGCAGAGGGAACTTCTATTTCTCTGTTAAGCTGGTAATAACTTGGACATTACAGTGTTTAATGTGTCCCAAGCACTGTTGTAAATGCTTAACAAATGCTAATTCTTTTAATCCTTACCAGTTTATGAGGGGACAATTTTACAGATAATGAAACTGAGATTTAGAAAGGTTAAATAATTCACTCAAGGTCCTTCAACTAGTTTTATCCAGTCCTGTTGCCCTGAAACCTCTTGGTCTGTACTGAGATAATTTTCTCCCCTCAAGTCACAACATCCCTGCATGCCTTCCCCTGTAAAGGTCTTCTCTTCTCACATAATCCTCAACTGGATGAAAAAGGAGAATGGTCGGATATTTTAATTCAGATATTAACCTTACCACTACTTTTCACAATTTAACCACATTCTCTAGCACCCCAGGGCCTTTCCCTTCTAACTCCCCTAGTGTTATTTAAATTATAACCATCTTTGGAGCCCTTTTCAGGATCCATCTGTTTCAAGATACCTCTACTATCATTCTCACTCACACTGACCTTGACCTTTTCTGAACTTAATTAAACCACTCAGGGATTCCTACACTTCTCTTTACTTATTTCAAGTGAATATATCTAGTCTCCCTCAAATACAACAGAGTGCTAGTTCCTAGAGCCAGGATTTATTTACTACAGTGCCGGTCACAATGCTCTATACCCTACAGATATTTAATAAGCAATGAATGAGTTACAGAACCCTTTATAAAAATCTTCCTTTTTGCTTAGCCCATAATAGACTCTGAATAAATATCCAATGAATGAAAAAACTTTACAATATAAAGAGGCAAAAAATATAATCAAAAGACATAATTTTCAAATATAATTTAGAACTTACCAACATGACAAAATTCTATTTTAAATTAATTCTCATATTCCACAAGGACTTTCAGAGGTATTTCATTATTTACTGGGAATATTCTTGAAAAACAAAGTTTGTTTGATGGTAAGGCTAGAGCTAGAAACAGCACTAAGAGTAAATTTCCCTTTAAAAAAAGCTTACGTTCTTTTCCCATGGAGATTAAAGGCCAATATTTTAATATAAATATAAGGAACATTGCAATCAAATGATAAAAAAAAAAGCTAGTATTGAAATTAACCTGTTCCTTAGTGTGTTTAATTTCAAAATAATGTTCTCAAATTTCCCCCAAAAAAACTTTCTGTCCTTCAAAAATACCATATGATTTCACTAGTTTTTGCTTTACTCCCTGATAAATCCAAAATGTACCCAAAAATGGGGGAGGACTTAGCTTCTTTTCTTAACGAATCATGCTATTACTTCCTGAAATACATGGGGAACACCTATTGACTTAACAGCACTCTATAAACTTTAAGACTTTAAATAGAAATTAGATAATTGTCTAGAAAATTTAAAAAAAAATTTTATCACTTTTGCTAGTTGAGTTCTTATTGTTATTTTGGCAAAAAGATAAATGCAAATAGGCCATTCAGAGGGTTTCCATCAAAATGTCTTTTTTTCATAAATTACAACTTATCTTTCTATGCAATGGGACTATTCTAAAATATAATAAGCATAGATTCATCTGATTTCCTATGATGTAAATGTTTCTCTGTTAAAAATATGGTGCATCCTTGTGGCTCGGGCACATGAAGTACTGGCATGCAGACCATACACAACCCAAGACGGGTTTGAGACCCTGGTCCGAGGCAAAAACCAGAACGAACAACTAACTAAATAAAGATGTTTCTTCCACTTCTCCCTTTCTCACTTTCTGTCTTAAGAAAATAAAGCATATTTTGTGAAGAAATTAGAAACCCCAAACATTGCGAGAGATGTTAAAATGGTACAATAGTTTTGTAGTTTGGCAGCTCCCAAACAGTTAAATATATAATTACCATATGACCAAGCAATTCCATTATCTGGTCTACATATGTACGTTTGTATGTATCTATATGTATGCTTGTGTGTGTGTGTGTGTGTGTGTGTGTGTGTGTGTGTGTGTGTACACGACACATGCTTGGGGCAGAAAGTAGAGCAAGGACGAGTTGAGAGTTGGCAAAACATCACTCCTGGGATCATTCTGATCACCCTCACGATGCCAGGGAGGCAAGAGGGTGGTTTACCTGAAACAGTTGGACAGTGGCTTGCTACTTGTGACTGGACCTCTGTGTCTCAACTGAGTTCCTTTGCAGAGAACACATCAGAAATTTGTCATCACCTCCTCTCCCAAAATTGTATCAGTGGTGTAAAAATCCCCAAACACGTCACTGACGTTTACTTCAAGAAGAAGAAACGTGGCGCCAGGATGCCACGGGCGGGAGCGCCAATCCTGGACTTACCGCGGCCGGAGAAGTCCACACAGGGTGAGGTGGTGGTGAAGAGTGTTTGACAAGCTGTGGCCCCTGCGCCAGCGCCATCTACAGTGCGCAATCGGGTTCAGCTGCTGACGTCCAGGGCGTGGCGGACAGGACCGCCTACGTAGCGGCTGGAAGTTCACGGGATAGAACTGGAAGAATCCCACCAGTTCTGGCTGCAGCAAATGTGGTGAGGAATACCACCTATAAATAAATACCGGGAGGGCCTGTCTGCGCATCTCATGGCAGCTGGCTGAGACCAACGTGAAGGGGGCCAGGTATATGGGAGGCACTGGGAGGCATGCTGACGCCACAGCCCTTTCACTACAGACACACTGTCGCAGTGTTTTCCCAGAGCCCGAAGCTCCAGCACTGGTGTCCTTGAAGTTTCGCCAACTCCCAGTTCGTCCTTGCTCTACTCTCTGCCCGCCCCACCACACACACCCGGAAACCCCATGATGATTACTCAACAAAAAACACAATCTTTATTTTGCAAATTTAACATGTCAGAAAAGTAACTGCCAAAAGGGTTATATGCCTGCATTTACTCTTTTATGTCTAAGGTAATAGGAACTATAAAGTACCCTTTGGACAAACCAATCTCTCAAAAGAAGAAGATTCTTTACCATTAAAAAGAAAATAAATGTGTCAATACAGACAAGATGTCTGACTTGTTGATTGCTAAAATATTAAAATATTTACTTCAGACTACTGAAAAGTTAATATCTTTCTCAATTCTGATCTACCCATGCTTCCCTAGTGGGTTTTCAGATCTTGGCAACAGGACCCAGGTTGGTTTCAGTCTCCTCTATAAAATTTTCTCAAACTTTGATGCATCCTTTTCTAAGTTTATAGCATTGTTTTAGCAATTAATTTTATACAGCTTTGTGGTAAACCTTATGTAGCTTAATATTTCATGCATTTATATAATGGCTCCAAAACTAAAGTTTATATTTTTAAGAAGAGATCTATAAGGTATGCCTCTTTGTTCCTGCCACAGTATGAGACACAGTGCACTATATACTTGTTGTATAACATGTGCTTTTATTAATGTTAATCACATTATATAAAGTTTTTTATATTCTTATCTATGGTAGCAATTTTGCAAATACGCTATACTAAAAATTCAGTCTCTCAGAAAGAAAGGAAAAAAACAAGAGAAAAAAGAGTCATAAGAATGAACATTTGTGAATACCTGACAGTATGGTACTGTTTAGCTTTTTTGTATGCTGTTTATTAATCAAGAATCATTTGGAAATCTACATTCAAGAAATATGAAACTAAGTCATCACTAATTCTATTTTTGATATACAAAAAAAGTACGTATTTTTGAAAGAAACAATGTTGTATATTACATAAGAGTCTGGAAGAAAAGGATGATAACAATGTATTAAAACAGCGTCTAATATTAACTTCATAATTTCTAAATGCTAAGCAAGTTGTTAAACATTTTACATACATTATCTACATTTTAATCTTGTCCCTAGAATTTCCTTGTTAATAAATAAGTGGCATTAGTTCTCTGAACTGTCCTTTCTGCATTTGTAAACAGAAATGATGCTTGAAATAGCCTATGTCACATGGTTGTTGTAGGACTCAAGGAAGAGGAGGCAAGCAAAGGTGAGCAAAGTGTTGGAAAATCCATCAAGTGTTATGCAAATTTAATTGATAATATTATTACGAAAGACAATTTCTAAAGCAATTATCTGAAAAATAGAGGACTATGCAATATTTCATTAGAGGTACCCACTAACACCAACTCACAATCCATTCAACATGATGTGGACAAGATTGTGTCTAACTCCCGTGAGTCCTTGCAGATGGGCACATGTGCCCATCACCTTCAACAATATAAACAAGCTGAGCTTTACCTCTAAATATCTGGCAATTCAATTTTAAAAGAGTTTATACATACAACACTTTTTATGACTAGCCCAGGTTCATTGGCAAATGTACTCTCAATTCCATTATATAAGAAGAATAAATGCAGTCTACTATGAGGAACCTGATTTTCTTTGATTTTTGTTCCCCATTCTCAACTCACTTGATTTTATTAAAATGTCAAAGAAATCTAAATTCCAATTAGCATTATATCATGGGTTAACCACACTTTTAGAGTGAATTTTTTTACTTTTAGAAAAGAAGCCCTTTTCTAATAATTTAATCTTTTTCAGATAGAAAAAGAAATAAAAACAGAAATGCTAAGCACAGAAGCAACACTAGTAAGTAGAATATAATGTGACACTTGGCCCACATGCTTCAGTAAGCAAAGACACTTGAACTATATTACATGATGACTCCAAAGTATTTAAATTCAAGAATTACCCAACCATTTGGCTAGCACATTTAACCTAATGCTTAAAAAAATGCTGTGATGCTAAAACAAAGTTTCCTCTTCTACAAGGTTCATTTATCTAATATATATCTCCACGAATTGTTTTAAGCTTACAAATTCAAAATTATTGCAAATAACTTACTTTTTAGATAAAAACAATTCAAATCTAAAATCTTTTTTATTTAACTACCTGTCTTGTACTAGCCATTTCTTTATAATAATAAAACATTACACACAGACCATATAGATTAGTCATTTGCTTTTCAGCAGGTGGCCTCTGTTAATGGCTGTTTGTCTAACACCAAACATCCTCTACAACCTGAGATCCTATGCAACAACCGAGGATTTTCCCCCTTATTCCATATCGACATAAACTTTAAAGGCATTAAGTAATATTAAATTGAAAATATTTTACTGCATTGCCACCTTGGTGAAAAAAGTAGGCTCAGTCATAACAAAATTACCTAAAATAAAACTTATGTCCTGTCATATGCATTATAATAGCATCTTACCGATATAAAATCTAAATTAATTGCTGCTATATATTCAATTATATTTTGTGAAAATTCAAGTATGTGCATAGATAATATGGTAATATATAATATTAATGTATTTTTAGGAATAATGATAATAATCACTTTTAATTTGCACTCATGTGTCAAAGCCTAGGGAGTTATACATTTCCCCCAAGAAAAGCGTTCAGTGAGAACTTCCCCTGAAACATTATCATTTGTGACATCTGAGTCCCTTTCTTCAGAAAATGAATGGCTATGCCTTCCTGCAGATTTAGAATAAAAGAAGTGAGTTCAAAACACTGAGAGAAAATAAAGAAAGTCAGATGTCATATTACCTGATTTTAAGATCTGCTAAAACGCTACAAAGTTCAAATCAGAGCAGTACTTATAGAAGAACAGACACCTAAATAAATGGAACAGATAAGACGGTACAAAAACAGACACAAAAATGTAATAGATTGATTTTTGACAAAGATGCAAAGGCAATTCAATTAAAATAAAAAGCATTCTCAACAAATCACACTAGATTACCTGAACAGCCATATGAAAAAAAATAGACATTAATTCATGACTCACACTTTTATAAAAATTAACTCAAGTGAATCATAGACCTATATGTAAAATCTAAAACTATAAAATGTCTACAAGAAAACACAGGAGTAAATTCTGGTGACCTTGCACTAGGCTAACAGCTCTCAGACACAAAACCAAAAGCACAAGCCATAAAAGAAAAAACTGATACATCGGACTTTATAAATTTTTAAATGTTTGTTCTGCAAAAGTACTGTTAAGATAATGGGATAAAATATTTGCAAATGACATATCTGACAAACGATTGGTATCTAGAATACATAAACAACTCAACATTCAGCAGTAAACATTATAAAACTTGAAAAATATACAAACAAATAACTCACCAAGAAAGACAAATAAATGGTAAATAAGCATAAAAACTCTCAATATTATTATTCATTAGGTAAAATATAAATTAAAACATAATGATATAGCATGACACACCTGTTAGAATGGCTAAGAAGGAAAAGAAAAATGATGAAACCAATGCTGGCACAAATGCAGAGCAATTAAAACTCTCATATAGCTGGTGAGAATGCAAAGTACTCTAGCTACTTTGGAAAATAATTTGATAGTTCTTTTTAAAGTTAAATAACCCAAGAGAAACTTATGATCATATAAAAACCTATCCATGGAAGTTTAAAGCATTGTTAGTCATAACAATTAAAAAATAAAATCCTCCCAAAAGGCCCATCAGCCAGTATCTGGATAAACAAACAATGGTATATCCATACAATGGAATGCTATTCACAAAAAAAAAAAAGGGGAACACACAAATAACATCAATGAATCTCAATATATTTTCCTAAGAGAAAAATGTCAGACTCAATGAATACATACTGTATGATTCCATTTATATAATATTCTGGAAAGGCAAACTTGTGATGAACGACAAACCTGTGGTTTTCATTAATGATCACATATTGTTTTTCACAGAGACAAAGGGAATTCAATCTGATAAGTGAAGTCTTAAACAGATGGTGTGGGAACAATAAATATGGGGTAGGAGGGCTCAGTCTCTACCTTCCATCATAAACAAAAAGGTATTTGAGACGGATCACAGATATAGACATAAAAGCTAAAACTTTAAAACTTCTAGATGTGATAGATTACCTTCAGAACCTTGGAATAAAAAGATTACTTAGCAATAAAATAAATACCAAAAAATAATATATTTACACATGTAAATATATTAAAATAAATACCCAAAAGAGAAAAAATTATGTCAGACTATCAAAATTTTAATACTAACGATCATCAAAAGAAATATTGAAAGGTAAAAAGGCAAGTAAGATATTGGGGGAAAATATCTGGGATACAGATATGTGACAAAGGATTTGTATCTAGAATATATAAGGAACTCTCACAAATCAATAATAAAAACACAAAAACCCAAATTTTAAACAGGTCAACACTTGAAGAAATACCAAAAGAGAAAGTAATACAGATGACCAATAAGGACATGAAAAGTACTCACCATCAATTACCCAAAATTGTGAATTAAAACCACAATGAAATACCATTTTAAAATAGTTAGAATGACTAAATTAAAAAAATCAAATTAAAAAGACTAACAATGCAAAGGGTGCAGAGTAATGGAAACTCTCATACGCTGATAATGGAGATATAAAATGATACAACCATTTTGGAAAAAAACATTGCTTTTAATAAATATATACCTACCCTATAACCTAGCATTTGCACTCAACCATAGAAATGAAAATATGTGTCAAAGAAACATTAATAATCATGTTGGTAGCAATTTTATTTACAATAGCCAAAAAACTTGTAACAAACCAAATGCTCATCAACTCACAACCTATCAAATTGTGATATAACTATAAAATGGAATACTACATGATCATAAAAAACAATGAACTATTAATACTAAAATTGTACATATAAGATCTGTTCACTTCATTGTATGTCAATGTTACCTCCATAAAATAAGAATAAATAAATTATTTAGGTCTTTTACTTCAGTGGTAGAAAGCAGAGAACATATCACATCACATGGCACCTGCATACAATGAATAAAAGGCTTCTTGTAGAGAGTTTATTAAATCATCCAAATGCATAGAGAAAGATATAAGTTCATATAGCAACCTTATGTTTGGGAAAACATGATTAATCAGTCTGAAACTCTATTGATAAATAAAAATACATATGGTTTCTTTTTTAATTAGACTTGCCTATATAAGCATGAATGGACCAAATAAACCAGTTAAATACTGAATCTAGCATGGGGAAAATTACAACCATCTTGGTTGCTAAGGAAACAGCAAGTATACACTATCATTATGTCATTTCTGATTGAGCAGATATAACAGCTAATGATGTAAATTATGTTAATAATAATTTATATAGGAAAAAACATGGTTATGCTAACTACACATAACTTCTGTTCTCAGTCAAATCCAACAAAGAAGATACAGCAGATTTCACAGTCACTTGTGTGGCTGCAGGATCTACAACTGTTAGGAGGTACAAGTGTCAACCCCAAATGAATTAAAATAATTCTTTGCACAGGAATCCCTACAAATGTAATGAACTAGATAAAAGGATACACTAAACTGACATTTTACCAAGTCTCATATCTTTTATGATTTAAATAAGGAAAAGTATTTTAGCATTTAACTGAACAATGAATTCTGGAATGTCTTAACCAGAAACCCATCCACTTCCAAGCTTAAGTGAAAGACAACCCTTAATGCACACATATATGCATGTATATGGTTTACATGATCATATGTATGTGTGCCAAAAGACTCTACATGGATCTCAAGAAGTTTTTGAACTGACTTGGAATAGGTACTAAAACTCTTGCAATAGATAAAGACTAAGCATCTATTTCTTAAAGCCCTTTGTAGAAGTAGCATACCTGTGCCCTCTTCTGCACCTCTAAGAGGAGCTCGGAGTACTGCAGCTCCAGTTCCTTCTTTTGTTTTTGCCAGCAACTCTCTTGGGCTTTGATTTGCTCTGCTATTTTGTTAAATGTGTCCTCTTGTGTCTGCTGAAGCTCTCTCATAGTATCAGATTTGTTTTTACAGATATATTCTAGATGACGTATCTAAATGGGAAATGCAACAGAGGGTGAGATAGGCTCACAAACCATTTCTTTGTGTCGCATCCTTCAAAAAAAAATCCCTATTTTTCTAATATATTCTACTCTTTAAGATCATATAAAATTTCACATTAAAAAGAATATAAATTAAGACATAGGAATTAGTAGGCCAAATTATCATATTTTAAAAGAAAATGATGCTATGTGTGTGCTAAGATGACAAATGTATTCTGTTTTAATAGTTATTCATTCTATAACCAATTTTACTGAAAAAAATTTGAATATTCTTATTCTTAGAAACAAAAGCTCAAACTATTTAGATTCTAGATGTTGAAAAGGACATATTTAAATGATTTTGCAAATCTGAATCATTTTATATATAATAAAGCAGAATGTTCTATTTTTTTATTTCACATGCAAAACATTCAAAAGAAAATCCTCATTATCTGACATGTATGACCATTAATGTTTTGAAACTATGAAAAGCTTAAAATATAATACCATCTCAGAGGATTAAAACATATTATTTTAATTATCAGCAATTTTCAAACTCATGATATTCATATTCTTAATCATGAACAGCATCTGTGCTTTTCACAATTTATTTCCCTCATTTGCTCAACCCTCCTTCTCAATGCCATGGTAGTATCTGCCAATATAGGACCAAGGTAAAATGCTCAACAATTTAAAAAAAAAAAAAAAAAAAAATCTCACCCCCAAAGTAGGCTAAAGTTCAACAAAAAAAAGACACAGGAAACAATTTTTTTCCCTTAAGAGTAAATGTCATTAGAACTAAGACCTAGAAATTGAATCACATAAACATACTTCTGGCCAATTCAATAGACATAGGATAAGAATCAATATCTTTAAGGGCGGCATATTTTGGTCTGTTGAGCCATCTCAATTTTCCATACTCGAAAAATGGTTAATTTTTTTGGAAGACTGAATTCTTAGGCTTGTGAATGGCAAAGTAACCATAAAGTCTACTGTTCTATCCTTTAATGTATATATTTTGACATTCTAAAACACTGAATGTATTTTATAATATAGTTTATATTATTTATATTATAATATATTATTATAGTTTATATTATTTCAAGAAATGTCATAAACATAATTTAAAATTTTAAGTTCTTTTAAGTAATTTTAAGTTCTCATTATTTCCTAAGCAAAGAATTTTAAGATCATGTTTTTAAATAACTGTATCTTGTTTCTATTTTATGCTAACATAAAGAGTTGGTTTATTAATGTAAATGACTAAGTTCTTTGAATTGCTTCATCAGTAAGATTAATTTATTTTCTTTTAATTAGGTCCCTGTGGCTAATACTGGCTAGTAGTATTAGCATGTCCTGCACAGAAAGTGGAGCTTAGAGACTTCATACAGACTTCAGTCACATTTACATGCCCACAGCAATGGCATCAAACTGAGTTGTAGACAAGCCATAATTAATGGTATTGAATTATTAACATCCAAATTCTTTTTGAAATAAGATGAATGTCAGCCCCTCTTAATGATACTGTGATGTGGACAAATGTCACTGAATTTAATAGAGGTATCTGGTGCCTGAGGACAGTTACCTTCTCATTAGCCCTGTTGAGGTCTGCGATCAGGCCATCAACATTCTCCTGCAAGACTGCACAAAGCTCAGACCAAGAGAATTTATCCAGCATGCCTTCTGGTTGTTTTATGAGCACACAGCCTGCTATCAAGTGCTGATACAAGGTATGAAGGAAGGTTAGCTTCTCCTGTGAGGGAGGAAAAAAGAGAAAGTAATCCTGCATATAAACAGTGTAAGAAGCAAAACACATAGCACAAATTATGAAGGGTTTATTTTAAAAAACCTGAGATGAAGTTAAAATATTCAAGTCTCAGATCATCATTTGCTGATTTTCTAATTTTACATTCAAAACTAAGCATCAGAGAGAAACTGGGAATTGCTTTACACTCCTATTCAAAACTAAAATCTGAAGTCTAGAAGCCAGAAAACCAGGGTTCTGAGTCCACTCTCCTTCTGCTGAGGATGTGATCTGAGTGTGTGTTCAGCACTAACCTTCCTTGGGTAAATATGAAGCATCTGTATTAGTTGTTTCTAAGCCACTGTAACTGGAAGTCAGTATAGTAATTCTATAAATTAATATTTACTTTTGCCAAAGCATGTTAATTCAGACAAAAATACAGAGAAAAGAATATTATCCAACTCTGTTGAAGAAAAATTCATAACAACATCTATCCTGTACATGTACACAATTACTCAACTTTCTTCCTTCTCTAGAGATTCCAGTTTACTTTCCACTTACAGGAAATCTATCTCTAGCCCCGTAGGCAAAGCAGTGATACGAAAGATATAGAACAGACTCATTTGTTTTCTCCACTTATAAGTTCATATAGTATTTGGCACACTGATCATTTGTAGTTGTTTAAATATCACAAAGTCACAAGCAAAAGAGAAATGAACATAGATACCCAGGACATAGTTTCAAACTATCCAATCGGAAACATTCAGGGTGTGTGCTTTATATTGTCATCACAGTGACTGGACTGCCCACTGTATGTTGAACTAGAGGAACCACGCTATAGAATTCAGTAAAAAGCTGATCCCATCTTGAACACACAGGAGAGTTACTTACTAAAATGTCAAATGACTCTCTTTATAAGGTGTTTCATCTATAAAGTCCCAAAGAATGGAACGCAAGACAAAGTAATTGTGATGCTGCAGAATGAATATTTTATGTATATAAAATAGTTTGCTCAAGATTTTTAACAGATCAGCAGGAAAAAACTTTAAAAGGAGAATATTTAAGAGAAAAATTCTAATCAAGATAAGAAAAATGAAATATACCAAAAAGTTTTTGTAATTAGAAATTGTGGGAAAGTTTTGCTACATTATCAAAATGTGTATCTCCAATTCACCCTATATGCCACTTTATTTTTTCCCAAATACAACAATTTATAAACTGAAAATTTTAATATGTAGTTACAATTATAAAATTATTAGGATATCAGAAGAATCTTCATAAACACGTTGTCTTTGTCTTTTGCATATTTAACTAGGTTGCGATGCTTAAAAATCTTATTAAATAAAACTAACTAAAAGTAACATTCAGGGAATAAAATCTTCCATTTCCACATTTTGCCAAGTGCTCGGGTTCATCCTTAAGGATAATTCATCGTGTCGCCATTATGTCCTTTTTGCTTGGGCTATGATAAACCAAGCATGATAATCATCCATTTGGCGTGAAAGGAGAATCTCAAGATCCAAAATCAATTCACACATGTTGAATCCAACCACAATGCTGTAGACATGCTGACTTTACAATATAGTCAGGCTTCTAGTTTCCTTTACTTTAATCATTATCTGATGTGTATAACAATTCCAGCCCCTTCATGTGGACACAATTTAAATCCCAGACTGTAAGAGGAGTGGAAAGAATGTTTCCTTTTTACTCTCTTGGCATTCGTGCTCATATTTGTTGGAGTAATGAACTCAATATGCAGAACGACTTGGATAAACCAGTTCCACCCTAGCTAGACAAATTCTCTCTCCTTCCCTCTTTCCCCTCTCTCTCTGTGTCTCCTCCTCTCACTCTGTCTCCTCCTCTCACTCTTGTCTCCTCTCTCTCTCCCCGACCATGTCCTCTCTCATTCGCATGTGTGTATCCCATGTGTAAAAGAAAATATAACAATTAGATTCATATAGACTAATACAAAACATAAGCATCTTTCCTAAAACTTCAGAAGTAATTAATAATAAATAAAAATAGGTAACTCTGTAGGACATCCAAATAAAGTTTTAACTTTGTGGGACTTGTGTTTTCCTAAATTCTGATTAATACCCATAAGTATAAAGAGTAAGTGAACTATCTATTAAAGCAGATATTATTCCTATTTTGCAAAAAAAGGAGTCTAAGATGTGGGGGGACTAAGCTGTGTGGACTGTTCATATTCACACAGTCTGTAAATACAAGTATAAGGATCCACAGAAGTGCTGATGATAAACTTAATGTATTATATACAGATTTTGGTTTACAGTGATATATCTCAAACCTATATGTTAAGATGTCCCTACCAAAACCTTTTTTAAAAAGGACTAAAATCTAAGTCCAGTTCTTTCTGATTACAAAAAAAAAATATTCTTTCCACCATGGCAAGTTACTTAATTACTGAAATAATATTAAGTGTATGATTCCCAAACTAGGAAACCTTGAAAGGATTCTTAAGAACATAGATTTTTGAAATATGATGGTCTTAACAGAGAAAAATAGTTTTACAAGTGATGAGGGCTAAATTACAATACTTTTTTCACAAAATAGGATGAGACAAGAGTAACAGAGTGGTTCTGCAGTTGGCATGAATGTTTCGAAATATTCAGCTCAGAACAATTTTTGGAATTAAATCAAATCAATAAAAACAGTCACTTGATGTATGTACATTTATAAAACTGAGATCAGTAAAAGGCTTTCCATGACAGACACCTTGTCTCAGGTAATACCTCAGTATCCTTATGGAAAGCTCGGGAAAGCTTCTGCAGCTCACTGTCATACTGGGCTGCTCGAGTCTTTTCTTTCTCCCAGCAGTGAAGCACATTTTGTAGTTCCACTTTTAAAGTGCTTATTAGAGCCTCTCTGTCTGCACATTTAGTGCGTAAATGACTTAACTCCTTATTGACATCTGCCAGCTTATCCTGAAGGTCCTGTTGGAGATACCAAATGGATTGCATGAAGGCCAGTGAATAAAGGGGCAAGAGATACAAAAATAAAATATATAGTGAAGACTGGTAAAGTTTTAACATAAAAGAATCACAAAGGCAAGCATATGATCACCATGCTAAACATTAAGGTATCTTATTGAATGTATTTTCTAAGTATAATATTTTAGCTCAAAAATTAGAGAATTTGTCATATTTTTTAACATTTAAATATAAAACATTAATAAGATAGCTTATTCCAAAAAGCTTTTAAAGGGAATTTTCCTTTATATTCCTATAAAACCCATTATAAAATATAATTTGGGAGCTAAAAAAAAAATTAAAAGATACTCAAAAAATAAATCTCTTATATTTAATATAAAAACATTTACTTCCCAATAACATCCCAAATACTAACTAAAACAAATTTCAAATATGTGACATGAAATTCTGCTGAACTATCTATTCCTTAACCTTAAGAAATTCTATCTAAATGTGTCTGTGACAAACTCAACATGAACTAACACAAAAATATTCCAACACTACTGAGCAACTCTGAAAGCTGTCTCACTATAATCTTGCAAAGATGTAATACATAAAACCAGCACAGAAAATAAAATAAACTGTTGTCCTGGACCCTCACCAGATATGGTCCCAAGCCCATTACTAGGCAAGAAATATTAAAAACAATGACTCTACCTTAAACGATGAAAACTGACTCGAAGTACTGATGTGCTTATATATAAAGTATATTTACTATGAATCTAAGAATGGACATTAAATCTTAAATAATTTTTGAACCTATGGTATTATCATTAAATTTTGAAAATTACTTTTCCTTTAACCAAACAACTACTAGTCAAGTTTTATTTTTAATTAAAAAAACATTTTGCTACTGTAATCAATAAAAAACTTAAATTGTCTCCAAACGTACTTAATAAAAATATTTTCCGATATATCTATCTAAAATTATCTACTTAAAATCTCTATTTAATAATTATATTTGTTTCTAAATACAAAAGGGAAGAGTTATTTTAAATCATAATACCTTTATATTTTTCGTTTGAGATTCTATATTCTGTTTTGTAGAATTGAGTTCATTAAATGCCTTTTCCTTGGCATCATTTATGTTGTTTAGCTGATATGAAAGAGAATATAAGCAGCTTTTTTATACTTTTCAAGGATGGGTAACTCAGAGGCTAATCTTCAAGTGTTTCTCATGCAATTATTTGATATAAACATTTCAACAGTAATTTAGACATAAAAATATTTCTTTTGGTTAACTATGTAATTTCTGTCAGAAGCTCACAAGCTGAAAAGAAAAGAAAGCATTCAAGCTTAAAATGTCAGTGATGTTACTGTATTTTTACTAGTTGTCTGGATAAAGGATTTCATTCTTAACTGTAAACAAATATAACTTTATTCTTAAAATCCTGCTGGACCAAAATGCCAGAAGCAGTGGCATCTATAAGAGAGAAAAAAAGGACAGAGCAGGAAAGTGTTCTTTCTATACATCATAAGGGTATTCACTGGGCTCTCACTCCATATGACAACTTCAGGGTCGGTCACATGCAGTCCTACTGGGAGGGCTTGTGGCAGGTCATCAGTTGGTCCTGCTCTGCTTGTGATTTATTTTCTTTGACAGTTCATTCTTCTTTCTGTCAGACTGCTCTTTTTGCTTTCTTTGCAACCACCCCCTTGGTCTCCCCACTGCTGTCTCTGGCACTGGTTCACAACAAAGCGCATTACTAAGCCAAAGCCTGCTGAGTCGACTTTTCAACTGTGCTGAGGATCATGTGACATTCATCCTCCCAAATAACAGTTCGCTGTGGGTAATATGTTCCTAGTTACCCTGCAGCTTCCAGACTTAGGCCTCAGAAGAGTTTCATAACTACTAACAATACAGGTTGTCTTGTCTCACTGGGAAAGACTTAGCAATATTTGTTCTTTGTAGAAATTTAATTATTTCAATGGTCACTTTTTTTCATGCCTTTTGAATAATTCTAGGGATATTAAGAAGACTCAATTTTCCTACTTTGTTTACCTTAGTGAAGTAAAATAAGGCTCTTCTGAAATGTGAAATACAGTGGTTTCACAACCTTTATACTATATGAAAAAAAGGGAGACACACTAAATTCTATGCTCTGTGCTTGTCTCTAGTTTGAACAATCTGTTGTGCTAATTGTATTTAATGTAATCCGTTCTCATTCCCTAATCCAACAAGATGTAACTAAACAAGGTCTTCAAATTTTAAAGCATAAAGTCATAAAATATTTTAATACCCAAGAAAATTACCAACCCACATATTAAACAATACAAATGAGATCATAAATAAAAACATGAGCTTTTTCAATCAGCAAACTAAAAACTTCCAGGCTACATCGAACATATATTTGTTCTATTAAAACTTCTAATAATAATTTATTCCCATTAGAGATGAAAACTAACTTCTTTTTTAATAGCATTTCCATAATCTTTAGAAATGATAACCTAAAATATTGACAAAAAACTAAATTTCTTTTACCTATTCCAAATTTCATAAAAATACATTAACATATTACATACATAACAAAATATATAACAAAATACACAACATATTAACTAAAAGACTTTCACAGTTTTTTTATAAATAAAAACAGACACATTGTGAATAAAAAGAAGTGACAGTTTTTGTAAGTTTGACAAGAATAGTATGACAGAAGAGCTACAAAAACTTAAGTGAGACAGGACTTTAGGCCACACTTAAAGGAAGAACAGTGACAGACAATTTATTATTTTTTGTATCTGTGAAGCTGTCAATTCAACATTCCCAATCTTTTTGACCTTTGTAACAAGCAAAGGATACGTACTGCTGCAGGCCGAAGGCTATATGTGTGGAGCCAAACAGTGCAAGTGTTACCTCATTAGATGCATCTTCCAGCTTGTTCTGGTAATCTGTCAAGGTACGCCTCAAAGTCTCAAGGACAACTGAGAAGCTGGGAGGTTTATCTTTGTCCTTGTGGATGCCTAGAGAAAAATATAGGATGAAAATGAACCCTTAAAGTCACAAAGAGACAAAAGCTAAGCCCAGAGTAACAGAAGTATTACAATTAGAGCTGAAAAGACATTATGAAACACTGAGTGGAATCTTAGTCTCCAAAGTATACTGCTGTAAGCCAAACATCAACAGCCTTTCAAAACAAGTGGTCAAATAAAGTTCATAATATATAACTCTTCATTTTTTTCACCACCCTATCCCCTAAGCAAGTTAAGCAAATATTTAAATACACCTGCTATCTAACAATTAAATCAACAGTCTATACTTTGGGGGAGTTATGGACACTAACTTTGGTCCTTGTGTTTCTGATCAGTCAAGGTTATTTACTTAAATTATAATTTCTGAATCTAAGATACATAATTTTCTGTTATGCTTGGAAATATTCTTCAGTCCTTAAAATTCTCATGTTACAATTTGAAATAAATAATAAAAAAGCTATTACCTACATAGACCAACATCAGGTTTCAATTAAAACCCTTAAAACTGATAATAACTGTAAAAATATGAGTTTTTCCACATTTTGCCCTCAAACTATTTTAATTTAGTTGGGCCATAAGTTAGTTGAGTTAATGAAGGTCACATGGTCAAACTAAGTTCAAAATATGAATCCAAAATAATCAAAAGTTCAGTTTCAAAAACCACTTTAAACTGACTGTACATTGTGCTACCTACCCTTTAACCACTCTAAAAAAGTAACAATTTAAAATAAACTCAAACAAAACAAATTCTTTTTAAAATCTTTTTCTTTTCCTATTATAATTTTTCTCATTATTTTACAATCTAATTTTTAATTTAGATAAACACATTTTCAACAAAGATAATTTTAAAAGGCATTCATAACATACATTTTACTGTTCATTGATTTATTCATTCAATTAATTTACAGATTTCACTGTTAAAAATCCTAGGCACTAGGCACATAGAGATGAACAAGCCTGGTGGAGTTTGCATTCTCACAAAATTGAGACTATGAAAAGATAGTAAAGAAATAATGAGATCACCCATTCTTCAAGTTTTCAATTGCTAGAACTTGGGTGGCAGGGGAGAAGGCAGAAACAAAGAAAGGAAGGAAAAAAATTTTTTGATAATCATAAATCAACTTTATTTATCTCAGAATACTCAGGATATTTAGTGTTTTAATCTTAGACAAAATGTTATTAATAAATGCATTACAGTCATCAAGGTATAATTTAAATACTACCAGTACGTATACTTTAGATTTCTTAAAAGAATAACGTTTGGCTTAAAAAACAAAAGTACTACGAAAACAACGCATATCTCAGTGAAGAGAAAAAAAAAAAGACACCACTCTGAGCCATGATAATAAAGGAGACAGCATTCTTTGTAATGACTGTGAGTTGGAAAGACAACTCATTAAAATTTTTATTAAAGGTCTTACCAAATATATTTTTAAAAATTGGTCTCTTGCACAAGATAAAAAAAATGTAATGTATAATTCTTTTCTTTTGCTACTACACAAGTAGGCCATGAATAAATCATTCAAGGACACTCGGGAAATCTGCTGGCTTTTACAATAAGGGAGAAAACTTCCTCTTAGTAATTCAGAAGAATAAAATCATCTTAATATTAGTGTTGAGGGGTAGAGGGACAAAATGCCCTCTCCTTACTGACCCATACACATTCTTACATCAAATAAAGCTTCTTTGCCGGAAAATGCTTCTACAATAAAGTTCAGAAGTACAAATTTTGCTTTATGTACTACACATATACAGTATAAAAAGACTTACTGGTTCCTTAACATGACAAAATGGTTACAAACAAAAAGAAAGGCCGGCGCACTTCGGTGGCGTAGTGGTTCGGTCAGCTACCTCTGGTCAAAGCACAGACCACATATGTCCCAAGGACCCAAGCTCAAGTCCTAGGCCAGGGAGAATAACCAAGGTGTATAACTAAATAAAAAAGTAAAGTAGTAAAGTGCTTCTTCCTCTCTCTCTTCCTGCCTGCTTGCCTACTGGCCTTCACTGCTACCTTGAACCTTTAAAAAAAAAACAAAAACAGAAAATGATGTTTGGGACCCAAGAACTTATTAACTAATTTGATTTAACCTAATAAGATTCTATTCACTGTACTATGTCTCCCAAAGAACAGATTATTAAAGCTATCCTATATGATGAAAGTATAAAGACTCACAAATAAAGAGCGGTGAAAAATAATTTTGAAATGTTTAAAACTGGTTTTTCAAAGGTCAAAGTCCAAATGAAGAACAGAATGTGTCAAGAACATTTGTACTTCAGTAATCTGAACTCAAAATCTGCTGAGTTTTTCTGTTCCTTTCCCTAACCACGCGTGTCTCTGAAATAGTGACAGCCTATATTATCACGTCACCACTGTCTGCTTCAATCTCTCCCCCTCACTTTGAAGTTTCTTTCAATTCTAGAAGAAGGAGGGTAGAAAAAAGTTCCAAACTCTCTATTTAAATGTTTGCTTTTAGATCACCTCAAAAAATAAATGTCTTTACATGATTCAAATACTCTATTTTGAAGCTGATTTAAGTACCTCATAGTTGAAGTAACCTATAGTTTCCTAGTAGAAACAATAAGCTGTAGTGAAGGAGGCAAGCACTTCTCAACCATTCTCTTACCTACTTCTGTCTCCTGCAAGGTCTCAAATGGGGTAATTATTAAGAAATAATAGAAAGACTATATAAGATAAAACTTTTTAAAAAAATCTGTTACAGAACATGAGTAGTCATGTTCATTCTCAGAGCAAAAAAAGAAAACAAAAACAATCCTGTTGTTAATGTTGATTTTTAATCATTTAGTAAAACACAGAAAATAAAATTCAAATGGGTTTTCTTTTCAACTGAGAAAATTCAAACATTTAACATAGTGATGACTGGGAAAAAAATCATTTTTCAGTTTAAAAGCACTAAATACCAACATTTTGTTGGAAGTTTTATGTTTCAAATATATTGTATATTGTCTTGTTCACTGAGATCATAAACATTTTTATTATCTTGTAAATACCAGTGCCCATTCTGTAGTTTTTAAGGAAAATGGATCATCACTTAGTTCTAATACTTGAGAGCATTCATTACGTAAGTCTTGTTCATTCATTCCCCAATTACGTCCTCTGGGAGAGTGAAAAAACAACAATACTTATTTTACCAAGGTTTGAGAAATGTATTGGTGAAGGCAGTGCCCACATCCTTGACAGGCTTTGTACAGCTTCATAAGATCTGTGTAGCTAGAAATCCTTGGATAAATGACTTGATGCCAAGCTGAGTTCTCTGAATTCAATGAGGATTACGAGATCTCAAGTGACAAAGACCAATGGTAGCACACAACTTGTAGAGATAAAATTGACATGGTTACCACAATGGGCAGTGGAGTAAAGTAACAGACAAATGGTTTTACCCATGGTGGTAGTTGGCATTGACTAAGTGAACATGGTGTTCATAGGACTAAAATAAATAGGCATACTACTTAAGTGTTACCTGAATTGCATAAATAGAAAATCTCTGATTACCAGAAGTAGGACTTAAATTCAACATAGAAGAAAACCTTGGCCCTCAACCAATTCTCATACGAGCTATTTCACAGACCCAGTGTCCCTTGAATAAATAAGATGGGTCTCCTTTAAGAATCCTAACATACTACCAAAAGATCATGTAATAAACTGACACCAATTCCTGGAGACCTAAAAAACTATTGTGGTTCACTAGCATAAAGCTTACAAAAGTCAGGTGATTGAGTTTTAACTAAGGTCTATCATCAATGACCTCAGTAATCACCTAAACCCACATCATAGTTATTTCCTCAGTTTGGAATGGATAGTTAGAAAAGACAAGTGTAGAAATTAGCATAATATCCTTCTTCATTACCTGATCCAAAGAGCAAGGGATTTACAGAGGAAAAACAAATAGAAAATTAAAAAGTAGAAGTTTACCTATTAAGTTAGCATAAACTGAAAGTTATGCTGCATTCTCGAGAGATTGCAGAGTCTCTCTCAAGGACCTGAAAGACAGAGATAGTGATTCCAATCACATCGGTATGCAATTCACCTAGCTAACTTGGGCAGAACAGAGATGGATCTTAGAGAATGACAATGAATTGCTGCAAGTATAATCACTCTAATTGCAGCTAAAGTTCAAGATACAGTTTCATTGTTGGCAAATCTGGAATGAAGCTACGTCTTCTATGTCCTTTTAGTAAAAACCACCCAAATTCTTTCAGCTGGCAGGATCATTAATATGTTTTCACTACCTTACCACAGAGTGATATCAACTGTAGTCCCCAATCATAATCTAGTCTGGAAAAATCTTGATCAATTCTCCATTCTAGAAGACATTACATGTGCCACTTGGTTCTCTATCAAGTTAATGTTATCATTCTGATGCTCTACTTGAAGCAAGTTAAGTTTGGCTGGTGAATCATAGTGTAAACTTTTAGGATTTGGAAACAAAGCAATCCATCCTCTACAGAAAACTATTCTCCTCCTGAAAAGCAGCTTTAGACTTGACACTAATCCTCAGAAGACACTGCTGTGTGACCACTAAGATACAATATGTGCTCTGAGTTAGCAATCAATATATGGTGTGTTTCTCCGATAGCCAGGATTCGCAAGTCCTGGAATCAAATGTTGGGTATAGAAGTGGTGTATCTTATTATTACACCTAGTGATCCACTGAGTGAAATGACTACTTTCTGTGCAAAAAAAAACTATGCACTCCATTGGTATAAGTCTTAGCTCCCAACAGAAAAATGCTACCACCATGAGTCAATGATGTTTCCATTAAAATGGAAGCTGGAAATGTCACCCAGTCATTTCTAGGCTCCTCCTGCCAGGAAACCAAAGAGCAAAGAGAGTTCTTGTGTACCAGGACAATTGATCTTGATTATCAAGGGAAAACTGATGTCTAGAAACGAGTATGTCTAGGACATGGAACATCCCACTGGGCGACTACTAGTATATTCATGTTCTTGATAAATGTTAATGGACCAGTAATTCAAATTCTGGGTATGTCTAAAAGAATTGAAAGCAAGGTCTGGAAGAGATATTAGTATGCCCATAGTCATAGGTATACTGGATAGCGCTGATACTTAAATCAGACTACATAAAGTAGATTGCCCTCCCTAACATGAGTGGAACTCATCTAACCCACTGAAGTCCTCAACAGAACAAAAGAGTAAGAATGAATTGTTTCTCTCTGCCTGACTCTCTTACATGATTAACTAATGACCCCTTAGAAAATGTTGAGTGCTCTTAACGTGGTCACACTCTTGGATTTTACCAACTGAAGCTATGAGGATGATGAAGTAGAACAAGTTTGGTTCGTAAACCTCAGTGAATTGGAAGGTGAGGAAAGTAAGACATGAAATTGGCATGTGATGCCAAAGGAGACCTATGTGCTTTTCCTGTAGCTATCCTCAGCTTCTCAGTAACCCATGAATCTCTAGTTAAAAGGTTCCAGCCACAAGGTTAACATTATAATTAAAATTCTCAAAACACTAGAGATCGGCAATAATCCTTTATTGAAGAAGAAAAAGAGAAGAGATTAAATGTTCAATTTCATGTCCTGATTTTCCTAAGAGCAGTCCCTGAAACTGTCCAATTCCTAAGGGAGATATACATACATATATATATATATATATATATATATATACACACACACACACACACACACACACAAAGATATACACACATACATATATAAGTGTGTATAGATATAATAGACATACAGATACAAATATGCCTGAAGGCACCAAATGCTGCTGCTATTATTTCCCAGGGGCCCCTCAGCTTCTCCAGTAGAAAGAAAAAGAATACCTCTGGAGTATTATAAATTATTTCCTCAAGGAAGAAAAGGTTGAAGAAGGTTGGAAGGCTCTGTCTCAACACAAAAGTCAACTACCCTGTGAAGGATCTAAGACTGAGCCATAGGAAAAACTTCCTTTCGTGAACCTAATGAGGGAAAAGTCACATTCTATGCTTGCTAACATCCTCAGGAGAGGTAAAACTGTATTAGAAGAAACACTTGAGACTGAAAGATCACATGAGTTCAAAGGGGGAAAGGATTCTTCTCCATACACACCCTGCTATAGGAATTTCCATCAGAAAAAAAATGATATAAGCAGCTGTAGTTCTTCAATTACAGCGGAAAGTAGAAAGCAGAAATAGAAATAAATGTCTCTGATCAAATAAATTGAAGCTATCTCTTCTAATGACAGTAGGCAATCAGGGTCACATTTCTACAACCCATGTAAAATTACACATCTTTTCTACTGAAGGTCAATTTTCCTGGTGACTTCTTATGGATTGCTACCCAGAGTGCTGCTATAATTTGAAAAGAGAATCCATGACTACTTTTACAACCTATAAAATAAAAAATAAAATATAAAATAGACCTTCAATGTGATATTAGCTTACTCATGCTTTTATCATCCATATTCAATAAACAGCTATTGAGTGTTACTTTCTGCTAATATTTTTCTAGTGCTCAAAATACATTTGTGAATGAGACACAAAGATCCCTTCTCTCATGGAACTTAGACATTGTGATTATTAATTTTATGTGTCAACTTGCCTGAGCTAAGGGATACCCAGATATCCAGTGAAACATTTCTGGGTGTGTCTACGAAGGTGGTTTGGGGAGAGAGTGGAATCTGAGTCATCAATGTCAGTGAAGCTCACCCTTACCAACCTTGGTGAGCATCATCCAACCTACTGGCCACCCCCACCTCTGAACCCGCCACCCCACATACAACAAAAAGGCGAAAGAATGAAAAGTTGCCTCTTCCTGAGCTGGGATTTCCATCTTCTGCCCACAGACATCAGAGTTCCTGGTTCAGAGGGTTTCAAGTTCTAAAATTTAGACCAAAAGCAACCATTCTCAGGCCTCTAAACTCATATGGAATCATACTTTCCTAGTTCTTCAGTTTGCAGAAGACATCTGAACCTCCATAACCATTCCCATTCTTATAATAAATCTCCTCTGATATATAGCTTATTGGTTCTTTTTCTCTAGAGAACCCTAGTACAAGTATAATAATAAATGCACTATACTGTATGTTACAAATAGTAGAGAGGAATCACTGCTACTGGGGGAGATGAGCAGAAAACAGAGAGAGGTAGTGAGGTAAGCTGCATGGGAATGAGTGGAGGGCAAGCTTCAGGGAGAAAGTGAGATGTGAACAAAGATTTAAGGAAGATAAGGAAAAGACTTCTGCAGTTGTATCTAGGTGAAGAACTTTCCAGGGTGGAAGAATTGCCAGCACAAAGGGCCCCAAGGTTAAGAGCATGGGGCTCTTTAAACATACCATGTTGAAGAAAGAGCAGGAGGACAGAGTGGTCCAAACAGAAGAAGGGAATGCGGGGAAGAGGACTAAGGTCAGAGAAGTGATCAATTATAAGGGCAGACTATGTAACAACTTACAAGTGACTACTATCACTTTGGCTTCTGCTCTTAGTTAAGAGTAGAGTCCAGCAATGTTTAAAGAGCTCATACGCTCTAACTTGGGTTTTTCCAATGATCACTTGGTGGCTATAGAGAAAAATTACTGAAAGGAAGCAAGGTGGAAGCAGAGGCCAGTTATTAAGAGAGCTGAGATGTTGACAGCATTAGGAAACAGGTATAAAGTGTTACACTAACCACTTGTGAAGAGATCAAATTAAATCTTCTAACTAAATAAATTTCTGAATTTCATGACCTAACTGAAACATTACTATATCTGCTACATGAAAATAAGTTTATGGGTTACTCTAGCTTCAGAAAGATTTCTTAATAAACAAGACCATAAAATCTAAATAAAAGAAAAAACCTGGCAACTACTGTCAGTTCTAGACTAAAATTTGTTCAAGAAAATAATTTTCACTCATTCTATTTTAAAGAGTGAGTCAAAGACAATATTTGTAACTATCCCTCTAAATTTCTCTCATAGTTTACTTTTCTTGAAAAGGGATGAAGAGTGAGGGAAGGCGCAGAGTATGTATCACACTGAAAGGTATAATAAAGGGAGAAAGCACTATTGCCTACTTGCCATTAGTACAAGCCAGAGACTCTCTCTAGAAAACTCTTACCAAAATAACTGAACTGATTTTGTAACAAATTCTAATACTGTGTTAGCAACACATAATAAAAAAAAAATCCCTATTTAAAATACTTTTTCTTAAATATCAGTGAGCTACATACAAGCTTATATATATATATACACACACACATATATATATCACACATGCACACATACACATACATGTATATCTTTGAATTAACCTAGAACAAATTTATGAATGATTTCATTTTGAAGGATTAAGATATTTTGGTCATCTTTCTACAGGTGACACAGTAGATAATCTTAATTGCTTACATTCTTCCACCAAATATTGAGCAATAAAATTTATTATGTATATTCCTTTTGGTAAAATAACAAAAATCCAACCAGAGCTAGTATAAAGAGAAAGAAAGCCCATTATTATTATACAGGCTGTTTCATGGAGGCCAAGAGAAAGAATGAAATCAGGATCCAAGAAAGTATGTGAAATAATCAGGGTATGAGCCAAAAAAAAGAGCTAGCACATTCAGAAGAGTTCTTGCGAGGACACCTGAATGAAGAGACCTTTGTACAAATGTGGACAGGTTAAGTACACCAATATGATATAATGAAGTGCCAAGCAAGAGTAGAAAACCAATACCATGCCTAAGCCTAAAGGGTCAAGTGGAGGAAAGTTGATAATCATAGTCCTATATGAGCCATCTCTGCAGAAGAGTACCTGCTTGACAGGAGCTGTGGCTGCTGAAAAAGGAAGCCACTTCCAGGAATATACTGGAGTGGATGGGGAAGGGGGGCTGGAGATAAATACTCTGATTCTCCTTTCTTTCTTTTCTGTTCTTTCTTCCTTCACCCTCTTAAATTCCTACTATTGTACCCAATGTCCAAATCTAACCAGAAGTCAGAAGGCAAAGGAGCCCAGATCATGCAGTCTAAAGAGGGACGCCTCACAATAAAACAGAGACCAAAGGAGAATGGTTGTGGGGATGGGAGGTAGTGATGTAAAAGAGTGAACAATTAGCACAATATAGAAATAAGAAACACTCTAAAACAATGAAAAACAAAAGCACTAGTTCAGCATGCAGTCCCTTTTCCAGAAAGCTTTCTCAGTAATGTATATGCCATACATATATATATATATACGTATATATATTTCTCATATATATACGTATATATATATGTATATATATATATGAGAAATGAAGAAGTTAAAAAGGACGGGTACTGAAAGAATACAACGTAAAACTTTCATAGAAGACAATTCTCTTTCTATAGGTTTAGTAATATGTGAGTTGCTTTGTTATCAACTAATTCATTTTAAAACTCAAAGCAAACAGGCCCTCATTAGTTTTAGATTTTATAATTCAAATCTGAAAAAATGTTTAAAATACTATTGAGGTATAAGATATGCTATAATATTTAACAATATTTTTAGATCCTAATGCCATTAAACATTGAAATAGCTCTACATTGTAAAATAAAATTTCATCCTCCAGAGCTTTATCAAATATAATTGAAAATTAGATAACTGCATTTTTATGTCACTTTCATATTTTTCACTGTAACGAATTATGAAACTAATACTTTGGGGGAAAAGTTTAAGCAAAAACAAAGAAAGTCAGGTATTAATTTCATATAATTAATGATTAAACAATACAAATGACAAAATCAGACCAAAAAATAGATAATAGCAAAGCACACTAATTTCTAACAATTCACCAATCAAAACTGGCAAATCCATGAAGTAAAAATGAGCCTAGATCATATCCTGCTTATTCACAAACAGCAAACTTTTTTAACCTTGAATTTTCTAAAAATTTTATTTGCAAATATCTGTTCCATTCCTTAAAAAAACAGACTCCTCGTATTCAATTTTATAATATGAGAAATTTAATTTTACATGACTTTTTAGGAATATATTTGAGTCTGGAAATGACTAAGCAGTCTGAGGCTAACAGAATGGCTAAAGAAAACTGAAGCCGAAAGCACAAGTCAAAGCTACTATAGCACTCAGAACGGCATCATTACACAAAAAAAATTAAGAAAGTAGAAACCATACACAGTATTCATTAGTAAACTAATGCTTTTGCTACATCCCAAAACATGCCTAAAAATCAATAATGTTTATAATTTTTTATCATCTTAAGTGGACTAGTACTAAGATCAAAACATTCTGCCTACGCACTCTAATCTGGAGAATATATATGATAATAGGAAATGAAGGCGAAAACCAGCTTAGCAAGCAGAAGAATAGAATACGCACTTAGTTACACAGCCTGTGTCCTACATAACCTTTTGAATGCGTGACCTTTCAGTTGCTGAAGGTTGCCTCAGAATTTGGCTCAGTTTGATGGAAACATCTGTTCCCCTTGCAGGTACACTGTAAGGACTTTTTTCTCAGTTGGATTCAGAACACAGCAAGTGAGCCCTTGTCTGTCCAGTCATACACACCCCAACGCTTGTAAATCAAGTTCTGGGAGGACAGCAGCAGGCCCACGTTCCATCACCCTGGCTCAGCCAGTCAGGCCAACTGACTGCTGTGAGAACTGCTCTTATCATGTCATCAAATCAAAACATGTTGAGATGAGGGACTGTAAGAGGCATCTGCAGAATTCCCAAAATGTAGTGACTTTGGAACACTGACAGATGCATCTGTCATTTTATACCTTCAACTAACCTGATGTCCACTGGCCAGACACAGTAAAGCTGTCCAAGATAGATTCCAATTCTTTCACGTTATTTTCACATGTCTCCACAAGAAAGGCCTGGTGTTTCTTACCCTTTTAATTAAGGAAAAAAATTACACATAATAAGGTCACATGCTATAAGAACTACAGATTTTTATGTAAGCAAATACAGCACAATTAAGTATCAGCAAACTCATAATTAATCCATTCAAATCTATTATTTATAAGCCTCTTTCTGTCGTAAGCATGCCTTCTACTTGGCTTAATATAACACAGTACAAAGTTTCAATAACAATTTACTGAAGCCTTAGCGTCTGGCATTATTCTAAGTATTTTAAGTAAGCAAGTAATTCTCTTTATCCTCACAACAATACAGATAAAACTGAGAGAGGGAGGAATTAAGGCACACAGAAAAAATCATGCTTTCGGTCATGTGGCAAACTGCCATATGGTGATCAAAAGTGAATGCACAAAATCAATTAAAATAAACTGTAGCAACATACTCGAGGCAATGACTAGCTTAGGTTAGGGTCTTCGCAGTGAAAAAGAGGGGTGAGAAGAGTGTATGCCCTGGAAGAATGAGGGTTGAGGGGAACCTACTCAGAAGGTGGAATGGTCAGACCTTGGAAACAGGCATTGGGTTAGACTACATTGATTGGATTGGATTAAATTGGATCAGATTGGGTCAATACAGGAAAAGTGCTCAGATAAAAGGAGTCAAAACTGATCCCAAAGTTTCAGAACAGAAGGATGGCAGATTTCAGCAGCTGAATAAGAACAATGGAGGTAGAGTTTTATTTTAGCTCCTTTTGTTTATTTACATGCATGCTTGTTTTTGGCAGGAAGTACCATGAATTGTGTTTTGATCATATTCTCCTAGAAACACTTTCAAGACACTCCCAGCACCAGTCCAATGCCTGGCACATAACAGGCCCTAAGTAAATATATTTGAACTAACAAATAAGGTAGAAAGATATGGGAGGCAGCATATTAATCTCTACACTGGATCACAGGAAAATAATAAGTAGTTGTCCCTGGGAAGAGAACCTGGATGGCTAAGACATGAGAAGAGAGACATTTCATTTTTCACTGTATAAATTTTTGTATCTTTGAAATCTTATATCATGTGTATCTATTACCTATTCAAAAATATAATTAGATTTTAACGGTAAGTAAACAAGACAATAAAAACTTCTCCATCATTAACACGCATTTTGTTAGTGTTGGGAAACACTATGAGGACCAGGTGAACAAGAGGCCCAGATGGAGATTTCTGGATATTATGGAAGCGCAGACTCACAGACCAATGTAACATTCATATCCACAGAAAGGGAAACAACTGTAGGAGCGGGAGGAAATCTTCCCGAGTAAGCTGGGAAGATTGAAGGTTTTCATTATTGAAGTAATTAATGGGATAGGGGCCCAGATGTAAAGGAAAGGAGGAGTAATTCATATTTACTCTGCAAACACAGAGAGGTTTCTCAGATAAAGTAGTCATTTCTACACATAAACTATTCCTGGATAATACCACCAATCTCCCTTTTTCTAGGTAATTAAGGGAGTAATTTAATTGCTTCTCCTACAGGGGTGGGGGCTGCAAAAGCATCTCCTTTGTCTCTAGGACCTCTCAACTGACCTCAGGTCAAAATAATCTGCCAGAATGGCAGGACCTGAGGAGACCAGTACTGAGTATCTTGGGGAGGCCTTTTCTGAGCAGCTTCACATCAAATTTTAGTTATTAAAAAATAAATAAGTCAAAATGGAATATATTATTACCAATGGCTACCAAAGTTGTTTTCCTTAAAAATAAAATGGTATCTATAAAGCATAATTTATAGATTAGTTATTTTAATAATTACTTTCAATTAGTAAATACTTAAATATTTAATGAAATTCTTGCATTTGTATTATGGTTATGTTAAAAAAATTAAAAAAACAAAGCAAACAACAGAGAAAAATAGGAGATAACTCAACGCTCAAAGGGAAGTTTCATTCAGTTTATTTTATAATTACAGAAATCTTAATTTTCAATATGATAAAATTCTATTCTATAATAATTTTATTTATATAAAATTCACATTAGATACATCATTTTCATTTAAATAGGATTATAGTACACAAACTATATAACTTGCTTTAAAAATTCATAGTACATCTCATATCTTTCCACAGCACATTTTAGTTGCATAATACTCCAGTTCTACTATTTATATTTATTTCACTTATTTATATTTACATATTATATATAGTCACTATAGTTAGGGATTTAGTTATTTCCTTTTATGTATAGCCAGTTCTCAGAAATTTATAGGATAACCTCTTTAAATATTTAGTTTTGTTCCCAGTTCCTGACATTGCTTCAGAGTGATGAAGGTGAAATAGGTGTCCTTTGCTATTCTTAGCAAACTCCTTTCAACTGCTGCTGGGTTTGTTAATGGGGTAATTTCAGGCAAGTCCTAGACAATGTAAAGATGGGGGCTGGTTGCCAAGAGAACTAACCAGGTTATTAGAGGGGTGGGACTTTCAGTCCCATACCTCCTACCTCCAGAGATGGGGCAGGGGCTAACGGTTGAATGAATCACCAATGGCCACTAATGTAATCAACACTAAATAACTTCGGAAACCTCCATTTAAAAAAAAAAAAGGACGGTATTTAGGAGCTTCCAGTTTGGAAACACCTGGAAATACAAGGAGGCTGGCGCATGCCCAGAACAAAGCATAAAAACTAAACTCTTCCCACAAACATTGCCCTATTTTCCCTAGATATTTGCTCCACCTGGCTGTTCCTGAGCTGTAATATTTTATAAAAAGCCAGTAGTCTAGTAAACAAATTGTTTTCCTGTATTCTTTGAGATGCTCTAGTAAAGTAAACTAATCTGAAGAAAGGGGTCCTGGGAACGACCAATTTATAACCTGTAGGTCAGAATCACAGGTACAACTGGGATTTGTGATTGGCACAAGAGTGGGGCCAGGACATAAGTGGGGTAGCTTTGGGGTATCAAATTCTTTTTTCTTTTTTCAAGAAAAAGTGCAATCAGGAATGAAGGTGAATAGTCAGGTAAGTGGAAGGAGAAAGGAGGAGGATTTTTTTTTTTAATTTAGTTATTCACATGGGTAGTTTCCCTCCGAACTCGGGACTCAAACCCAGGGATACGTGGCTTGCTCCTTGGGAGGCGACTGACCCAAGGGCTGCTGGAGGGTGAGTCTGAACTCTTAACCTGTGAGATCTTATGCTATCTCCAGGCAAATATCTATTATTTTTCTCTTTCTAATAAATTTTATTTATTAGATATTTTCATTGTCAAAATTGAGTTAAATGTTATGACATCTAGCTGGTGTATCAGAATTCTTTGTGTGGGGAAATCCTCACACACATGGTGACTGGAAGAGTTCTGTGTAAGTAGTATTTCCTCTACACATACCAACTTTATTATATATTATATTCCCATACATATTCATAGCTATTTTTGAATTCCCTATTCTGTTTCACATTTCTCTGTGTTGTCAGTACCAAACTTTCAATTGTGGCAACTTTATACATATTTTTTAAATCCCACTGAGTTATAATAGAGGTGACATACAAAGCACACAATTAAAAAGGTGAAAGTCAATATTTTTAATATGTTCACAGAGTTGTATGACCATAACCACAGTGTTCTAAGTCTAGAACATTCGTTGTCTGGACTAACAGATAACCCATAACCACGCTGCCACTCTCCATTCTTCCATCACCATGTCCAAGTCACCACCATTTTCAGTTCTGTTTCAAGAAATTTGCCTATTCTGGACACTTCAATAAGTGTAATAATAAAATCTGTGGCCTTTTATGACTGGTTTCTTTAACAAAGAATAATATTTTCAAGGTTTGTCCAGATTTTAGTATGAATCAGTACTTCATTAATTTTTATTGCCAAATATTATGCCATATAGATAAGACATACTTAATCCATTCATCAGTTGATGAACATCTGGTATAACCACCTATGTACCTGTTTGTATGTGCAGATGATTTTATTTCCCCTGGGTATATACCTAGGGTAGAAACACTGTAGCATTCTAAGTTTAACTTTTTGAAGACTTGCCAAATGTATCCCAAAGGGGCTGCATCATTTTATATTCCACCAGCAATATTTAAGGGTTCCAAGTCTCCACACATTCAACAAAACTTGTTATTGTTCTTTTATTATTATTATCATTATGGCCATGCTAACGAGGGTGAAGCGGGTATCTCACTGTGGTTTTGATTAGCATATTCCTGAATAATGATTTTGAACATCCTTTCATGTGCTTACTGGCCATCCATATATCTTATTTCATATTAGGATGTCATATTAGGTTGTTATTCTTTTAACAAGGTATCTTAAACTAGTTAATTTTCAGTCTTACGTCTTGGAATAAATTCCACTTATTCATAGTATAAAATTTTTTCTATATTTTGCTGAATTCAATTTACTAGGGTAGGACCCCTGACTTGTAAGTGAGGCCTAGATGGAAAAAGAAAGAGCTGATGGTCTCAGCCATGCCTGCCTGGACTAGAACTGCTGCAACACAGGGCTCAGAGATGGGACATTTCAGCAGTCTGTCCCACGCCTCTCAGGATGAAAACACAGCCCAGGTCTGGAAACTGGGTGAGAGGAAGAGCCAATCTTCTTGGCTGCATCTGCCCAGGTTAGAGCTTCTATAACGTGCAACAGGGGTGGTAAATGGCTTCTGGAACTGGCTGTCACTTGGATGCCACAGACTTTCACTGTTCTTACTGTAAAATTTAGACTTTCTTACTTTCAATAACCTTAAATACAATTTACATGCCATATAATTCAACCATTTAAAGTACACAGTTCAACGGTTTTCAGACATTAATTGAGTTGCACAAGCATCCCCAAAATCAATTTCAAAAATTTTTTACCCCTCCAAAAGAACCATGTACCCACAGTCACTCCCTGTTCTCACCCAGTTCCTCCAGTCCTAGGCAACCCTAAATTCCTTGCTATTTCTACAGATTTGTCTGTTCTGGGTATTTCTTACGAATGAAATCATATAATAGGTGGTCTCTGCATTGTTTCTTTCACTAAGCTTAATGTTTTCAAGGTCTATTAATTTTGAATCATTGAACACTACTTTTTCTTTTTAAGAAAAGGCATAGGCAGGTGAGTTGGCAGCAGGGAGGCAGAGAGAGCAGGAAGAGCACTTTATTTATTTTAATCATTTGTTCATCATTGGTTGTTTCCCCTGTCCAAGGTCTTGAACAGGAGACCGTGCAGTGTATGTGAATCGTGCCTTGTATAAACTGCTAGGCTACCAGGGCGCGCCGCCTTTCTTTTTATGCCTGCCTTAATATTTTCCATTGTATGGATATATAACAATGCTAATCCATTCGTAAGCTGATGAACATTGGAGTTGTTTCAACATTTTTGCTGTTAAGAAAAATGTTGCTGTGATAATACATATACAAGATATTTGTGCAGATGTACATTTTAATTTCTATATCTTACAATATAGTTCCTAGATCTTCTGGTAATTCCAATTTTAACATTTTAAGGAATTTCCAATCTCTTCCAAAGTGGAAACATGATTTTAGATTCTCAAAACATAGTTCAAGGATTCCAATTTTTCTAATCCCTGACAACAACTGTTATCGTTTTTATTACTGCCATCCTAGTCATTACAGTTTTGATTTGCATGTTCCTGGTGACTAATGAAAATGATATGAAACATTTTCCCCATATTTAATGGCCACGTGTTCATTTTCTTTAAAAAAGATTTTCTGTTTTTCAATAGGGGTTTTTGTCTTTTTTATCATTAAATTAGAAGACTTCATTATATATTCTGAATAAAACTCCTTTACTAGATATATCATTTGCAAATATTTTTCCCAATTAGTTCTTTTTAATCTTTTTGATGATGTCCTTTAAAGCACCAAGATTTTTAATTTCAATGATTAGATTTTCTTGAAAGTTTCTCCTCTGCCCTTACATCAGATCTTTATATGATTCTGTTGTTGGGTTCTGTTTCCACTAACTAAATTGCTGTTTTGCTAGTGTTCACCAAGCTCCTTACTCCAATATTTTATAAATTTTTCAATATATTTTAATATCTAAAAGGCTTAGTCTCTCCCAGTTCTTAATTCAGTAATTTCTTAGTATTATTATAGAATTATCTCTCTAGAGGATCCCATAATATTCACAAATTATGCATACAAAAATAATTCCATTATTTTAATACATAAATTATTTTTAATGCTAATCAAAAATCCTGTATGATCAAGATTATTATACCATTTCGCAAATGAGCAAATAGATTCAAAGGGATAATATCACTAAAGGTCACACAACTATTATGAGACGGGGTTTGAATTAAAATCCAGATCAATCTATTTCCTAAATATATGTTCTTTCTATTATGCCATGCTGACTAAGGCTATGCTCACACATAGAGACAAAAGTTTAAAGAAATATAAATGTAGAAAGCAGGTAAGTTGCATGCTGCAGTTAATTTAATATAAAGGGTCAGTTAAATTTCTAATTCAACAATAATTCTTCTCTTTCAAGGCTAGGACTCAATTCTGACTGAAAGCTAAGGGAAATTTTCAACACCATTACAGTTTAACATCAAACTTAATATCAAATTAGCCAGGAAACATTGACTAGTGGAAAAATTTTCAAAGAACAAAGTGGTTTTATCAGTGACATGACTTAAAAAGAATTAACTATGCCTGAAAGATGCTGTTATATGTATAATTAGTAGGAGTGGTATTTTCTACAGAACTATCTGGCTAATAGTCTTAAAGTCAATAGAAAATTTATTTATATTAGTAATTAGGTTCATGAATCAGTTAATAACCAGAAAAATTGTGTTTTATACTTGGCATTTCTCTTCCGAATACATTGTTTCAGTTTTACAAATAAAGCTTCCATTTTCATTCATGTAATAAAATGTATTGGATATTTTAGTAAGTATGAATTGTATTTTTATTTAAATTTTGTTCCCAAAACTGTTCTCTTTTTTTTCTTAACAGCCTTTTGATGTACAAGAAATTCTAGAATGAAACACAATCTATTAGCTAAATAAGCAAAACTCTGCAAAATACCAACCAAAGACAAAACACTGTTTCTAATTTTTTATTAATGTTTTATCAGGTAACACAAAGAGTAAGTTTAGTCTAACTGTTAAATATTTCATTCAACAAATCTTATTCTTCTAAACATCTGTAAATGTTTAAAATATGTACCTACAGGCTAAAAGGCCTTACTTTGCTTTCTCTTAGACATAATCCACATAAAAAGTCAGTCACGCTAGGAATAAAAGCTGCTAATGCTATGCTGGCTTTTCTAGGTGATGCTGAATGAATACTGACCAAGAACCAAGGACTACTTTAGAGGTAATCACCAATCAGTACAGACAGGGGACTGAAAACATCAAGATATTCAAAGAAAGTTCAGAGAAATTTGTGACTGATAGACCTTAATCTATCATAAAAGCGAGGTCAAGACTGGTTAGAATGAACAATAAAGTGGAAAATAACAAATTTCTACTTCAGTATACTATATTTTACAATCTACAAAAATGAATGAATTTCTGATTTAAGCTAACATGCTGTTCTTTTTATTTCTTTCATAATTATCTGTCTTTGAAACTACAAATATTTATCCCTCACTTTTCTGCTAATTCAGTAGGAATATTACAAATGGATATGTATGTAAATAATAATTTTAAAGCAAATTCTTGAAGAAAAATACAGAAATATATGCAAACATTTAGGTCTAGAAATTGACAAATGGGTCCTGCTGATGAACAATAAAAAAGTTCACTCATACCATAAATAACAGTAAAAAGCAATTAGGGGACACTGTTAATAAGGTTAAAAATAATAGAAAAAATAAACAGGTAAAAAAATAAATACCTTTATTTTAAATTAAATTAGCATTTTAAATATATGGAAAACTTTTGTAGCAATGATACATATTTGTAACTTCTGAATATTTTTAAGTCAAGTGAGCTCTAAAATTTTTGATTTGAATATATTTGAAAGATTATGAAGGAATTCTGAGTAAAACACAGAGGAGCATCATAACCCATAATCAACATCACATACTATTGCTACGCAGCTCACCTTGTCATCACAGCTTCCATTTTGTTATCATTACATACCAAATGCACTTATAAATTGCCTAGCTGAACTGAATTTGATATACTTAGCTTTCATGATCATCACTATCTTTAGCTTTTCCTTGAACATATGATAACTAATATCTCCTATACTACCTCATAAAACAATTTACTATTTCTTTCCCTCCCTGTTTACCTATGCTGCTTCCATAGATGTGAACATTCTACGATCTCAACTGTGTATCTCATATGATGAAATGTTACCCTCTATATATGGCTTTATAATAATTTTTCAGTAAAGCTACCCTCCTTCTGAATATAGACTCTGAAATATAAATATTTTTTCTCTCTCTCTCCCCTCCACTCCCCTCTTCTCTCCTCGCTCCCTCCCTATCTCTCTCTCTTCCACACACACAAATACTCACACACAATACCATTTTTTCCACAACAAAAATGAGATTTGAACATATAAAGTTATAGAAAAATACATTTTTAATAACTATGCTCACATTATAAATTTAGGAGACCAGTCATATAATGAACATTTAAATACAAGTACACACTGTTGATGAATACTATTTAATAATATTAAATTTTTTAAAGGCCACTAAGAGATAGCAAGTGATATTTCTATTAGCAAAAGCAATGCTCATATATAAATACTACTCTTTCTAGATAAAAAACAAGAATCAATATTTTTTTATAAAAATAAGCATAGAATATATATCAGCCCATTAGTTTTTAATGATTCCTACAAATCAGAAACATGTCCTTCTAAATAAAACCTAACAGATCATTTGAAGCAAAAATCTTATCAAGAAATAATATCTTCACCACAAAGCATGGCAATCAAAGCAGTTTCTAAAATCCTATCTAATGTGAGCAGTAGTTGTTATTATATAATAAGTCAAGCCCCCAAAGTACAGGGGAAAAAAATATACACTTGACCATTTTCAATCACAAGTTCTTTAGAGAATAAAACATTCTTTGGGCAAAACCTCATGAGAACTGGAATTCCCTTTTCAATATATGGTCTCTCCTAAAGCTACAACTAAATATTACTGAGTGGCAGAAAAACAAATCTCAAGAAGTGATGGACTTAAGAAAATTTCATTGAAGAAAGCACAAAGCAAGTCCTAATAATACCAATTTGAAAATGATAGTTCCCCTGTTTCAAGAAAAGCAGATATAAAAACTCACAGTAATGACTAAAAGACCCAACTGGATTTGTTGAGCCTCTAGTGGGTTTTAATAGGCATGATCACAAAGCAGTTTAAACTGGAAATTCAATTTTTTTTAATTAAACCATCATTAAATTCATAGATTTTGAAATTAAGTTTACTTTTAATCAAAATTTTAAAGTCAAATTTAATAGTGTATAAAATGAAACTAATTTTGATGTCCTATATTGAAGTTGTAGTAATTCTATGTAATAATAAACCATTTACACACTAACATATTTTTTAAATCCACACACTGAATAGAAGGAAGAGCACTAGGACAAAAGTACAGTTAAAGTTAGCTGGGTTTATATTTCTTGCACACCAAAAAAAGACTCAAAATACCCAGTTTGGACTATTCTAAAATTAAATTCTAGATTTCTATCTCAGGAAATGGGAATTATCACTTTCCAAATGATTTATTAACATTTGTGTATCCTGACCTAGATGATCACTAAGGCTTCTTCCAGCTCTGAAAGATAATTCTATACTAAGTTATAAAACTGTTACTTTCATATCTCAGAACTTTCTGAAATATTTACATATTATTAATACTTTTATAACACTAATAAACCTATAGAGGAAAGTGATTTTAATTTTCTTTTGCAATGTAACCGAGAAAATAAAGGTCAAGAAGTGAATAATGACCATGAACATGACCTAAAGTAGAAAACAAGCTGCTGCCTCAAAGGGAGAGAAAAATTACCTGTAGGTAATTTATACTTCCTACCAATATTCTATAAAATACTGGGACTATTATGCTCCAAAGAAATATAACCATAGGAAAGATACACTAGGGTATAGAGGATCATGGGATGTCATTAAAATAAAGTTTCACTTCCAAAAGCAAAAGGTAAAAAAAGCTTCCTCTTAAGTTATTTCTCTTTAGTTAAAAACAATTATGAATTCAAAGCAAAAATAACAACCAGACTTTGAGGATACAAAACTAGAAAAATTCTAATTTTTATGGTTAATATTTTTTTAATTTGATAGGCAACTTTTGAAAAACTTTTAAAACTTCCCCCCACATAAACAGAAGCCATTAATCTATTGAAAAAAAGGATTATGCACAAGAAAATTTTATTTAGAAAAAGTAATTTATGAATGTTTATAAAAGATACTGTACTTGTTATTTAAGGTAACAGTATTCTCATTAACTAAATTTCCATTAAATAATTTTTAATTTCATACTATGGTCAAGTAAAGAGATAGAGAAGTAACATTTCCTTGTTGCTTTAAAGGAAAGGTGCAGGCAGGAAAGAAGGCGAGTAGGCAGGCAAGCAGGAAGTAAGAGGAGTAAGAAGCTTTTTTTTTTTTTAATTTTAGTTGTTCACACTGATTGTTTTCCCCTCTGGAACAGGCATTTGAACCCAGGGGTATGTGGCCTGCAGTCCTTCAGAGACGATTCACCTAACTGCTGCTCCACCAGGCCACACCAGAAGCAACAATTCTAATAAGCATGAAACAGAATTTATTCTCTAATAGGGAAGAAAAAAAAGAGGAGGAGAAAATAGAAAGTTAGAAAAAATTAAGAGATAGAGCTAGGGATTTAAGTGAGATGGAAAAAGCAGAAAGGAACATATCAATAGAGGGAACCATACAAACTAGATTACTTAGGTTAAATACGTTTTTGAACATTCTATTCCATCTTCAGCAAGGAGCTATTCACAGCTCAAGACTATGCATAAACTTTGAAGAAACACTTAGTCTACAATTACTCTGATGATCAGCACTATGATCAAAACGAGTATTTTATAGAATGAATGCCAAGGACCCAAACTTCAAACAGGCAGTGCTACAAACTTGCCTTATTTCAAACTGTCCACCAAACTAAAAGTTTAAAACCTGCGCAGACCAATCCAAGATTCAGCTCAATGACTCTGACATCTTTTCCCCTCCCTACTGATTCACCTTCCTGAACCAAAAGTTAAGAGGTAGAATAGTCCATGAAATTTGAGTACATAAAACAGAGATCAGGCATCTGAGTATGCTATACAGAAACCTCGAAACTTCCTAAAATCCCACATGCAAAGTAGTCAGACTACAGATTCAACCAGAGCAAGCAATGATACTAATTACCAAATCAGAACACAGTATCTTCAATTGAATAGAACAGTGTATAATATTAGATCACTTGAAAATAATAAAGAATATAAATTTTATTCCATCATTACCTTTCCATCACTGATTTCTCCATTTCTTATAATAAAATCTAAAGTCTCCAACTTTTCTGACATGCAGAAAAATACTTATTTTCCTCAGTAACTGATATCACTAAGAGTTACAGTCATTGTGCAACTGAAAATGAAGTATCCAAGTCTCTAAGGAAGATATGAAAGTGGGGAACAAAACAAAGAAGAAATAGAAACTTTACTATAAACTATGTCTTCTCTGTGCCAGCAAATACATGCTCCATTAACCAAATAAGTCCATCCAACAAATGTTGAGTCCAGTGGAACCTTGGTAGGTAAAATGAATTAAATTAACCTCAGTGCATTCATAATCTCTTGAGAGATAATACACTTCAGATTTTGGTGAGTGTTGTGACAAAGACGCTAAAATAAGAACTGAAGGAACACAAAAGTAGGAAAGGAGCAGAATTCTTTAGGTGGATGGGAGAGTATAGAAACAAACAGAAAAAGCTCCACAGATTACAAAATATCAACACTGGCAGTTAGAGAAGGTAAAAGGAAAGTGTTAATAAAAAATGAAAGTATTTCAGTCAACATGAGTCCAAAAAAAATGAATATCCCAAAGAAAAACAAGAACCAAATGTACACTAATGTAGCTGAAACAAAATAGAAAACACTAGTGAAAGAAGTTGGAAATATTAATTAACATGGAGTCACAAAGAAAAAGGCCTTATACGACTAGACAAGAAGCTGGACTTCATTCTGAAAGCAACAGGGAGAGATTGATGGTTTTTTAATAAAGGAAGGATGAAGAGATCAGATCCATATTTTAGAAAGAGAAATTTGGTTACAATGTGAAAGGGAGATTATTAGAGAATGAAGTTGTAGTGATTAAGCACAAAATGATTATTAAAAAAAATATATCTAAAATTAGTAGATCCATTAACTATAAACTCTGACCCTCCTATCTAAGTAATATTCTTTGGTGCACTTTATTTAAAAAGAAAGAGAAAAACCCCTGAATATATTTTATATCATTCTATAATTCAGAATTTTCACTAATTGGGTTAATTTCCCCAATTATTCCAAAGAAGTTTTATTATGTATATCCTTTTGGAATCAGGATCTCCAGGTTTGAAATTTTTTATCAGTCACGAAAATTAACTTCGTGCTATTATATCATGGCATGTAATAAAGGAAAAAGCTGTTGAACATCAAATTTGACCCAATAAAGTAATTGCCATAGGGTATTCTTTTTTATACTTACTATTACAAGTTCTTCCTGTAATTCACTGCAACTTTTTTCATTATACTGGAGTCTCTTTGAAAGGTCTATAATTACTTTCTTCTGTTCCTCGATCTCTTCATTTAGTTTCTTGGTTTTGGAGGAATACTCTCTTTCTAATCTGAAAAATTAAAGTGTCAGAGAAGGTTTTCCAAATACAATTTTATCAATTCCTATTATATTCCTACACCACAAATGACAGATGTACTATAGAGAGAGATATGTGTATGTATCAATCACGCTTTCATGCTAAAAGCCACCTTTCATGTTTTTAAAATAAAAGAAGTACTCATTCCTAAATTAAAATCTCTAAAGGAATAAATACTTCCACTTCTCCTTTTGATAGCAAATATTTATATGTGCTCAAAATTACAAACAAAATAGATTTAGTGTTTACTTGGTCTCAGCATTATTATTTCTAATGAACAAAACCCACCTAGCATAGTTCAGTGTTTCTGAGCATTAGCTCAGAAAACAATCCTATCAAATAATTTTCAAATTAAAAGTGTAACATTTGAAATTGAATAAATATTTTATTCTTTAATGTACAGCTAAGTGCACTGGTCATTGTCATGGAAAATCCAAAAGCAACATAAATCAAAAATCACTTATATTCACCATGAAAACACATGAGTTTCTTTTCAAAAGATTTATCTTCCTATTTAATTTCTGTTCAAAGTGACATTAAATGTATTTACAATTTCATATGGTCATAAGATAAAAGGCAACTTGGAAGTATCTTAGTTTAAAATTTTCTATAGGTATTCTTCTAAATGAATAATGTTAATTCAGATTAAAGTTTTGTCACTATTTGTTTTTCATTTTAAATTTATTTTCATCACTTTTTTTCATGATCCAGATATTTTAAAATGCAAAGAAAATTAACTTTTCATGATATGTCAGGGACTGGCACTGAAAAACTTTTCAGACTGTAAATGAGCTGTTATACAAATGAAAATATCAAAGATTCAGTTATCAAATGAAAGCACTCAAGATATTAAAAGTTCATAATTATTTGTGTAGAGCACATAAAAGAATCAACTTGGTAACCAACTGGTAGTCACCATTTTTAGTCTGAAATCGTCCTAATAAATGCAGTAGATGCATTTCTTATCATTTTTAAGCTGTCTGAAGGAGACAATGACTCAGTATAACCAAATCTATACTACATTCAGGGAATTAATAAATAAACAATTTTCAAATGGCACCTTAGTTTACTCAAAATAGTCAATATTCCTTACCCTAGGGTGGAAAACAGACCGTTCAAGTGCCAGATGTATATTCTCCTTTCACCAAGGATAACCAAAGTAGAGTAGATAATTTTTTTAAGAGAGGAAGGGAGAGTAGTAAGAAGTACTTTTTTAAGGAAGGAAGCGAAGGAAGCACTTTTATTTATTTATTTTGTATTTAGTTGCTCCCCTGATTCCAGGTCACAAATCCAGGTCCTTGGGCTTTACATGGGTCCACATACCAGTCACCAGTTTAGTGCCTGAGAGACCAGGGCACATCAAGCAGATTAACTTTAAAGATGTATAGGATGACTCAGTACTATATGTATATGCAATTTCCAGAAAGTAGAATTAAACAACAAAAAGGCTCAAAGTATAGAAAACATACAAATAAAATGAGGTTTCCCAAGATATGAATAACACAAATTCCAGAAAGAGAAGATAAAGAAAACAGAAGGGAAGAAACCAGCAAGTAATAATATAAGATAATGTTCCAGAAATTAAATTACTTGTCTCTCAAACTGAAAGCGCTCAGTGAGGGTCCAGCATAAATTAAAGACAAACCATGAAATTTCAGAGCACTGGGAACAAAAAGAATATTCCAGAGTCCAGAGAGTATAGAGGAGAAATATATATATATATATATATATGCTACTATTTTATCATATAATGTAAAATTAGTAAACCATTTCTAGATAGTCGCTTATGTTTCCAGAATTGGAGTCACTCTGTACAAGTTTTCAGAGAGGGGAATAAAATGGATCACACATAAAAGATAAGAATAAATAACCTCAGAATTCTTGAATGAAAATCCAGATAACCTATGAGAAAAGGTAGTTATTTCAGATGGCAAACATTAAAATTTTTCCTCTGATACATAATTTCTCAAGAAGCTACTTTACAAGGGAGGAAATCAAAATAGGAAGAAAATACCAGATCATCAAACAAGAAGTTTAATGTAGAGATGTACGGGGAATTCCAAGGATGATGGCAAAAGGAGATTCTAGGATGACTATGACTGGGAGCCTAAAAACAAATTTATCTAGAATGAGGAAGGTAGAGAAAAGAGTCTAGAAGAAACTTAAAATGATATAATTTCTGAGGTGTAGGACTGTAATAAGAGATTTAGGGTTCTGTTAAAGAGTTTTCAAAAAAATAGTGATTGGTGTACACAATTAATCCTATTTCAGAAGAGGCATTTTCTTTTTTTAAGGAAAGGGGCAGACAGGAATGAAGATGAATAGGCAAGCGGGTAGGAAAAGAGCGGAGAAAGCATTTTATTTTATTTTTATTGTAGCTGTTCACACTGGTTTCCCACTCCCCCACACCTGGACCTGGGACTCGAACCCAGGGTTATGTGGCTAGGCCTCCTTTGAAGGTGACTGAACTGCTACTCCACCAGGGCACAGTCAGATGAGGCAATCATTAACTATTAATTAATTCAAGTGATGATTCAGCAGCTCTTAGATGCCAGACACTATTTTAGGTAATGGAAAATAAAAATGAACAAAACAAAGTTTCTCTTCACATAAGAGGACTGATAATAAAAAAAAAATTAATAAAATATTTATATTAAAAAAATTAACCTCCAAAATAAGTGGTAGAAAAATACCCAAAAGTATAATTCTACTGAAAGGATAAAAAAAGGGAATGAATAAAGATCCTTTTTGTGGGAGATGCATGCAATAGAGAAAAATAAGTAGAAGCCAATAGATCAAATTTAAAAATAGCAGAAAATCAAAACCAGAATGAGATACACCTCACACCTTTGAAAATGGTATCATCTAAGACAAAACAAGTGTTGGAGAGGTTGTGGAGGAAAGGTAACTCTTGCACAATATAGGTAGAAGTGTAAATTGGTACCACCATTATGGAAAGTAGTATAGATTCCTCAAAAAAACCACAGAGAAATTCCATTTGATCCCATTATCCTACTTCTGGTTATTTATGTGAAGAATACAATAATATTAACTCAAAGAGATGACGCAGCCCCATGAATAGCTAACAGCTGGAAACTATCTATTCATCTATTCATCTACGTGGTCTAGATACACAATATATTACACTCTTTAAAAAATGAAGATTAAATCCTGCCATTTACAACAACATGAATGAGCTCAGAGAGTTGCATGTCTGGTGAAATAAGTCCAATAGAGAAAAACAAACATGTGTTTGAAACAAATGAACTAAATAAAACAAAAATAAACTCTATGGCACTAAGATTAAATTAGTAGTTACCAAAAGGAAATGGGGAAGAGAGGCCAGAAAATCAGGTAAAAGGGGTCAACTGCATGGTGAAGGACAGAACTGAACTTTTAGTGGTGATCTTGAGGTAGTACATATAGACAGTCATTTACAATGACACACCTGAAACCTACATAATGGTATAATGAATGCTCCTTAATAAAAATGTTAATACAAAGAAAAAAATGGCAGAATATGATTATTATTATTTAGAAATATTCAGTTTAACACCAGAAGAAACAGTAATAAGAATTAAAAGTAGATGCACTCCTGTGACTCAGGCAGCTAAGGTGGCTAATATGCAGGACCCAGGTTCGTGACCCAGGGCTAAGGGTAAAAAAATAAAGAAAGAAAAATAAAGAACCAACTAATAATTAAAAGGGGTTTCCTCAGAGTAGAAACTGGAATAGAAAGTAATGAACATGAAACAGTTGTTTTTCATTAACTTAGAAGAACTATTTTACTTTTTAGACTATGTATAAATGTTAATTTGATAATATCAAATTTTTAATTTAATATTATTACTCAGCAATTACAAAATTAAATGCATCTGTTATTTTGTGATATTTTTTCTAAATGGAGTCCAAATTGGGTCCCCTGAAATGAGTAAAACATCCATGGCTGGCTGCAATCTCATCCATGGGCTCTGCCACCCTCCCCACCCAAGGAGAATGAATGAGTGAAATGAAAGCAAATGGAGCCATAGAGAAGAGTCAGGACCCGAAAGGTGGCGGGAGGATTTAGGCAAGAAACAGAGGGAAGCAGGAGGAAATCTATCGTTAGGATGCCTTCTTTCCTGCTGATTCCCTTTTATTTATTTATTTTTTTGAGAGTTCAGTTAAGATTTTTAACAGTAGCAGACGATATTAATAAATAGTTGTCTTTGAACTATTTTTTACCAAGAAGACAAACAATGATAGAGCTATCTAATTATAAGGTTTTTGTTATCTTTATACCTTGGGTGAAATATTTAGAAAAATAAAAGTATATTTAGAAAAATATTGAGTACAATAATATAAATTTAAATTTAATTCACTCAGTCTCATATTTTGACTAGTGTTGTTCTAAAGAAAATTTAAACTGGATTTGAGGGTTACTGTCTCCCTAACAATACCCAACAATCAGTTACAACAGTAATGAAGTCTTGACATAATGAAAACTCTATTATAAAAAGATGATTGAAAAGCTTTAGTTTCATACTGCAAGTTTTAGATGGGAAAAATATTTATAACTAAGAAAATGTGATTACAAAATATAGTATATATTCTACTAAAATTATATATGTGATAATATAACCTGCTATAAAATTCTTAGCTGAGCTCTTGAAAATGTTTATGTGTATATATATTTATATAAACATGTATATGTATATATATATGTGTGCATCTGTATGTATATATTCCACCTAAAATAATTTCATGCGTGAATGCTCATTACTATGAAACTGTTGATCAAAACTATATCTCCAAAATACACACAGATTTTTTTCCTCCTGGCTTTTAGTGAGATCCTGCCTATCTCTCTCTACCTGGGAGGAGACAGACAATAAAGAACCTTAACTACAAGCAAGGTTCAATCAGAACTTTCTCTATAATCTCATTACCACCAAGTACTAAATCAGTTTTATCCAATATGTACAACAAAATTCTACTGAAAACTCACAATCTCAAATTTGCAAATTGAAGGTATGCTTTATCAAGTCTCTTTTTTTAATAATTTCCCAAAACTTAGAACTACTTTGAAAAATGCTTGAGTCCATGTCTCTAAAAGATTTTTAAGTTTTTTTTTAATTGAGTTAACTTTGATTTATAAAATAATATAAACTTAGATATTCAGGTTCACTATTTATCAAATATATGATAACACATCATGCCCATCACCAAAATACCAGGAATTACCTCTGTTTATTGAACCCCTATCACCACTTGCTCCCTCTCCCCACCCTCTTCCCCACTGGTAACGATTTTTTTAAGAGTTCGAGAAAATCTTGAACATAACCATCTCTACTTAAACTATTTTAGGTAGACAAGAAATTAACGTCTTTAAAAATACTCTATAGCATCAGGAATTATAAAATACATTAAAATATTTACATTCTAATGTGAGAACTGCATTTCTGAGACTACTTGAAATAGTCATACTTCAAAGTTCAAAAGAGTATTTCCATATATGCCTATACACAGAAGCACAATTAAGTTTTATGAAGCCCTTTATACCCATCCACCAGACACTGATAGAATCTATATCATTTTAGATATAGATTTTACTATATCTCCACATTCAGATTTATATAGGTTTGATAAAATCTGTTAGTTTAGAGAACTTTACAGCAAAATACTTACAAATTTAATTTCGCAAAGGTCTCCTGTGCATTATGCTTTTCCCGTTCATATGCACTTTCAACTTCTTTGAATTCATTCTTGATCATTTCCAAATCAGCAACAGCTTCTGCTTGGCTGGCCTTTTCTACCTGCAAGGCTCCTTCAAGGTCCCGAATTCGCAACTACCAGATGACAGAGAAGCAATGAAAGCATGCAAGAAGTTAGCATCGATTTCAAATTGAGTAGAATATCAACAGCAAATTATCATTAATCCAAACACTTCTTTCTTTCCAAGTTGGTTTTTAAAAAATAAAACTTTTATCCCCTTTATGAACATGTTTCATGGAAGGAAAAAATAGAATAAAGACTTAACTATGCTATTAAAAAAAAAATAGGCTAATACCATATAACCCATTTCATCGAAGTGCCTAATTTTGACCTACTATTCTATTTGGACACATTTTCTGTAAAACAAAATAAGCAAAGAATATTAAAGGAAGTATTCTTCCCCAACGAGAAATAACATTACATGAACATCTTTATAAGCCCAGGAAAGTTAACAGATCTTTTTATTCCTAGGTATTCCTTACTATAGGAAACTAAAGTTTTTATTATCAAATGATATTATTTGACTAAAATATTTAAGAGTGCAATAATATATCTGAAATTTGCTTCAAAATAGTCTGAGGTAGGGGGCGTTGAGAAGGGTAGTATGTGCTGGGTAAGTTTTGAGGCTGAATGATGGGCGCACTATTACTATTCCCTCTATTTTTGTACCTACTTGAAACTTTACAAAAGAACATTTTAAAATGAAAGTCTCTGTATATACTAACAATGCAATAAACAAAGAGCATAAAAAGGTGAAAAACAACTTTTGAAAAAGAAGTTCTCCATGTGGGTCTCCATGTAGTGTTCATAGCGAAAAGCGCAAATTCTCATCATCGATTACAGAATGCTATATTTTGAGTAAACGAGGATAAAAAAAATACCAGGCAATAGGGATGTGATGAGAGGAGCAGGAGTGAAGGCAGGAGTTCTCAATTATTTTAAATTGTTTTGTTTTTTTAATTATGCAGACATTTTACCTTTTCAGAAAATTAAGTTTAAAATGTTAAAGCTTTCTTAAGTTCAAAAAAAGGGGGTGGGAGTGGCAGACAAACCTACCGCACAGTAAGAGGCTTTAGAACCATAAGAATCAGGTTTCAATCTCAGGTCTGGAAATTAACTCATGTGATCTTAGTTGTAGTACTAAAACTCCAAATACTGGGAAGCTCCTCATCTATAAACAATAATAACACCTGAACTATCTACAGGATTGCTACCAAGATCTAATGAGAGTATACTTATTTAATTTAAATATATGATATTTATTTGAAAAGTATTTACTAAGCACTTAATATATGCCAGGCAATGTGCTAATGAGGATATAAACCATAATTATGAAAATATACAGTCTTAGCTCTTTAGGAGCTCACAGTCGGCAGGAGAGGACAGACCAACAAAAACATGTACAAAGGGCTCTGAAATCAAAGCCAAACTGTGACTCCAAGTGGGATGAGCCTCCCAGGGACAGCAGAAAACAAATGGAGATAGAAAAGATGAGCTCACCAAGAAATAAAGCTAAACACAATATAAAATGTTTCATATATTAAACTATGAAAATAATAATTACCAAAATCACTGCTCCTAATTATCCAAAAGTATTTAATAATAATTTTAATAATAATTAAATATATAGTAATAATTAAAATAATAATAATTAAAACATTATTCCTAGACTAAAGTTAGAAAGTAGGATGTGTAGATAGACCTTTCTAAATTTTGTAAATAAGCACACTCCATAATAAATGATAAATCAATCCAATTAAAGGAAAAGTAGACTTCAAACCCACCATTTTGAAACAATCTTATGCTTTTGGCTGTACTTTCTAATTTTGATCATACGACACCCAAACAAAAAGAATATTTCAAATATATAATTATCAGCAATTTATAATTAAGACATGACTAACTGCATTATTTATTAGTCTTGTTTTTTTTTTTATTTTAAAGGAAAGGTGTAGGCAGTAACAAAGGCAAAGGGAGGCAAGAAGAGAGAGGAGGAAGGAGTACCTTTTTTATTTTATTTTAATTATTCATCTAGGTTGTTCTAACTGATCCCAGGAAGCAAATCCAGATCCCTGGGATGGATGTGGACTCCGTATGTCGAAGGTAGCTGACGAAACTGCTACTCTATATCAGGGCACATCAGTTTCATTTGCTCTGAAACTAAATTCTACTAGGTGTGCCTCTTAAAAACACTTGTCAATGTTTACAGACAAATTTCAAATAAAAACTTGCTATTTTTCTAAGTTGTAACATTAAATTAGATAGCAAGTATTCTTTTTAAATAGGAATGAAACATATATGTAATGATTTTAATTTTCACAGCTACCAACTATAGATTTCCAGTGAGAGAGCTGCAAGGAAAATCTTAAAATTGAAGAATATTTCTTTTATAAATTTAAAATATGCATTATGCTTATTGATACCATTTTGGGTGGTGTAATCATTAAAATAAAAAGTTACTTTCATGAGCTTGCTTAATATACAGACACTCAAATATATAGGTCTGAGAAATTTATGAGTAAAGCAGGCATTTCATGAAATAAAAAGATTTTTTTAATATTATTATAACATTTTTGCAAACTTAGTTGCATCTTGTATTGTTTAAATAAGTTTAATTAAAATTCAATTAAAATTTAATGTAGCAAAAAAATCTGTCTTAAGAAATCTAAATTAAGTAACTTAGACTTCTGAATCTTTATTTTAAACTTCATTTACAACATACTACATGTCTGACTTGGTCCATGGGCAGTGGTTTGCCAACCCTAGTTAAAATGTCTTCACTTCTCTTAGGAATTCCTTCACATTAGCTAAGACCTAGGGTAAAGGACATTTTCCTAAGGATGACTTCATTTAATTCCCCTCAGATTTTTTTTTTTTTTTTCAAGGAAAAGTGCAGACAGGCGTGAAGGTAAGCAGGCAAGAAGGCAAGAAGAGAAGTACTTTATTTTATTTAGTTCTTCTTCTTGGCTGTCCCCACATATCCCTCACTGCCCCACCGCAAAGTCAAAAACCTGGGTCCTTGGGACATATGTGGACTGTGCCAGCTAGAGGTTGCAGACTTAACAACTAGGATGTGCCTACCTTCTCTGATTTAGTCCTTCATAGTCTTTCATATTGCTGTCTACACATCTGTACTACATATACATATATATATATATATAGTATCTCTGGAAGTGGAATGTTAAGTTTCCAAAGGAACTCATTCACCTCTAAACATTTTAGTTCTTGATATCATGATAGCCAATAACACACAGGATATAGATTCAACAAACAAAGGTGCGTAATTTTTTAACGCTTTCAAAAAAAAAATTAGCCTATGGCTGTTGATGAAAATGCTGTGAAGGGCAAAGCTTTCTGTAATGGGACAGATAGTTGAACTTTGCAGGCCATGATGTCTGTTACCACCATTCCACGCCGCCACTGCAGTGTGAAGGCAACAAAGACAAGACATCACTTAATATGCTGCAGGTGAGATTTGGCCTGTAGGCTGCAATGTGCCAATATCTCGTCTAATGTTGTATATCAATCGTATTTTTATAATAAATGAGTGTCCTAACAAGTTACCTATTCTAAATGCATGCCTCAGTTCTTTGAATATAATGCTTTTCCCAGCAGATATATCACAAGTTAAGAAAAGCCAGTCTAATACATTGTTTAATCTTTACCTGAATAATTTCAGAATTAAATTTTGATTCCAAATGTGCTGCTCTTTCTGCTTCGATATTTTCTTCTAATTTCCTCACTCTCAGAGTGGTTGCCTGAAAACAAACGAAAAGTTTAAACTTTAAAACACTGGTTTTAAAATATACATAGATCACTATTTCAGAACTGTAATTAATACTTTAGATTACTGTAGCCTCATTTTTTTTTAACTTTGCAGGAAGGGAATATAAAAATCACACTCAGGAAAAATACTGCAGAACTTGCTTTCTTTTTCCTTTTTATTGAAGCTAATTTACATATAATAAAATACATATTGAAATTCATAATCCGATACATTTTAAAATACACACACATACACACACGCCCATAAAATCACCACTAAAATCAAGAGGGGAAATATCTCCATTATCCCTACAAGATTGTGCCACTTGATAATTCCTTCAAACAGCAGTCCCCAACCCACTTCCATCCTTAAGTAACTACCAATCTGCTTTTTTGTTGGATAGTTTGTATTTTCTGTAATTTTATATAAATTGAATCATACATTTTATACTTTATTGCCTGGTTTCTTTCTCCCAGTATAAAATTCTAATCTCTCTTCCCCCTAGTTTTATTGCGATGTACTTGATGTATAACACTGTATACAATGCAATAACTGGATAAATTCATATACTGTAGAATGAATACCATAATAAGATTAGTAAAGACATCCACCCCTAACAGTGTGTGCGTGTGTGTGTAGTAAGAACTTTAAAGATTGACTGTCTTAGCAACTTTCAAATCTACAGTACAGAATTGTTAATGATAGTCAACATGCTGTACATTACATTCCCAGAACTTATTCATCTATCTTATAACTGGAAGTTTGTACCTTTTAATCAAGTACACCCATATCCTCTACTCCCCACCCCTGCTCCTGTCAACTACCAATCGATTCTGCTTCTATGAGCTCTATGTGTTCAGATTTCACGTATAAGTGAGATCACACAGTATTTGTCTTTCTCTGTCCGTTCTACTTATAAACGTGAGATCACACAGTATTTGTCTTTCTCTGTCCGTTCTATTTATAATATTCTCGTTTCATCCACGTTGTTGCAAATTCAAGAATTTCCTTCTCTGTCATAGCTGAATGATATTCCATTCTACATACACCACATTTTTAATCCATTCATCCACTGATAGACACTTAGTCTCCATAACATGATTATTGTAAATAATGCTGCAATGACCATGAGTGCAGATATCTGCAACAGTAATTTCATTTCCTTTGGATAAATACCTAGGAGTTGAATTGCTACATCTTTCACTTTTTTTATAAAATAATTTGAACCAATCATTTCACAAACATAAAATGCCCTCTATTGCCAGACCAATTTGTATCAATACTTTTTTTTAATTATTGATATTTATTTTCATTGTTCTTTTATTTTTTGAGATTTTTTTTTTTCTTTAATAGGAAAGGTGCAGGCAGGAATAAAGGCAAGGAGGCAGGCAGGCAGGAAGAGAAAGGAGGAATTACTTTATTTATTTTATTTAGTTGTACATCGTAGTTTTCGACCCGGTCCCAGGTACCAAACCCAGGTTCTTGGGATTCTTGGGATGTTCTTGGGATGCATGTGGACTACAGGGAGCCAAAGGCAGCAGACCAAACTACTACTCCACCAGGATACACCAAACTGTTTAACTTAATAGTAGTTCCCATTTTAAATGTTTTGAGGACTCTCTATCTGCTTTCCATAGTGGCTAAACCAATTTACATTTCCACCAACAGGGTCCAAGGGTTCCCATTTTCTCCATATTCTTACTAGCACTTACCTTTTTTATAATAACCATTCTGTGTGAGGTAAAATTTCATTGTGATATTGATATGCATTTCCCTGATGCCTAGCAATGTTGAGCATCTTTTTATATACTTAGTAGTAATTTGAATATCTTCTCTGGAAAAATTCTATTCAGGTCCTTTGCCCATTTTTAATCGAGTTGTTGAGTTCATTATATATTTTGGATATATCAGACATGTGTTTTCAAAATATTTTTCCAATTCCATAGGTTGTCTTTACATTCTGCTGGGGTTTTTTTCCTTTTTGTTGTGCATGAATTTTTAATTTGATGTAATACCAGAATTATACAGAGGCGTTCCAATGTATACAGCATCAGCCACAAAGGGTGGTATCTTGGTCAATGAATCTCTTTCTCAAATAACAGACAAAATTCCCCTACAGTGATTATATTCTGTACTCTTAAAATCTGAATAGTTAAACCACTGCTAGTAGGGTCCTTGAATCCTTGTCACTTTTGATCAATGTACTAAAATGTTGTACTACATAACCAGTCACACTAGGATATGAACTGAAACATTCACTAATATCTTTGCAACATGCACAAGAGGAACTCCAGGAAACATCAGAGGATGGGGCAGCTGATGGGTGGGCATGTATTTCAGAAGTAAATTTTTCTATAAAATTGACCTCAACATGCTTGGTAGTATTTTTGCCAGAGTTTTGCCAGATATTACAGTTCATGCCTCACTTGATTTCACAGAGCAAACAGATCCCTTTATTAAGATCTATGGGGTTAAAGAAGACTTCAAATTCCCAGGGTTTGATTTTTCTCCTCAACTATGAAGACCTTGAACTGGAAGAAGTCAGACTACATTCCAACGGAGATCCAGATCCTTTATGTAGCATAAATCATTGGATACTCCAATGGTTGCTGATGCCTTTGATCCTGGAAATTTTTCTTCAAGACATAAAACACAGGTTGAAACTTCTGAGATAAAGGCAACTTTTTTAAGCTCAGAAATTGGAGAAAGATTTATTCCTGAAATTGGAATGTTTGACCCAAGGCCAGAGTTAGCAGAGGTGGAAAGTCAAAACTGGCAGGGAAGAACGCATGAACTATAGCATAATTATTTTGAAATGTATCTATGTGGTTGCATGCACCAAGAATTCATTCATTTTTATTGCTAAAAAGTGATTCCCTCTGTAGACACAACACCAGTGGTTTAACTGTTCACCTGTTTGTGGACAGTTGAATTGTGTCTAGGTTGGGCAACTACATATGAAACCGCTATTAGTATTTGTGTACTAGTCTTTATATGGACACACAATCACATTTCTCTGGAATAAATAGTGAAGGGTAGAATGACTGAGTCAAATAAGGGATTATGTTTAATGTTTAATGAAACTGGCAAAATGTTTTCCAAACTGTTTCCAATTTTCTTCACCAATACATGGAATTTTCCTTTTCGTTTGTTTGTTTTGACTTCAGTTTTGGCTTTGGTTTGGAGGTGAAGGAGGTAAGACACTCAGACAGACATTAATTATATTTCATTGTAGTTTCAACTTGGATTTCCCTAATGACTAGTGACACTGAGCATTTGTTCATGTACTTGCCCCATCTGTTTGGTAAAGTATCTGTTCAAATATTTCCCCATTTTTAATTTAGTTGAATTTTAATTATTAAGTGTTGAGAGTTCATCACACAATGCAAATATAAGTCATTTGGACGCTTCCTGGTAGAGTAGCAGTTAGGTCAATCACCTCCAAAGGAGTGCTGGCCATGTACCCGCTGGATTCAAGTCCCAGGCCTGGGGGGAATAACCAGGGCAAACAACTAAGTAAATATTATATAAAATACTTCTTCCTTCTCTCTCTTCCTGCCTGCCTGCCCATTAAGCTTCATTCTTGCCTATACCTTTCTTTTAAAATAAATAAATAAGTCCTTTGCTGGATATGTGATATGCAAATATTTTAGTCTATAGTTTGTCTTTTTATTCTCTTAACAGTGTCTTTAACAATGCAAAAGTTTTCATTATAATGAACTCTAACTTATCAATGTTTCAGGAAGGAATCAGTTTCTGGTCAGAAGGAGAAGTCAAAATCTTTATTTTTAGTATCATTTTTGTTGAGAAAATGCATCCCTTGGGAACCTAAGATTTCTAGTCTCCAAAGAAGGCACTGGCCATGACTGAAAGCCTCTTAAAGACTGTAAATGTAACACCAAGGAGCACCCAGCTACACGTTTTCAGGATAACAAATAACAAAAATATGATGCCTAGAGCCCAGTTTATCAAATAGAGGTAGTTCAATAGTGATGAAGAAAGGTAATACCACTTTGATCTCCTTTCCTAGATAAAGCTGACAAGAGATAAGATTCTATTCATTAAGTTAACTCAACTATTTGGCTGAAGTTATTTTTTAAATGCTCAACTTGATTAATTTGACTTTTTCTCTTAACCACAATTTTTTTATTTTTTTAATAGATAGAGATAGCAATTAATCACAACAAAAAGTCATAAATTAAAAATCGATAATTCATAAATAAACCAAACATTCTGTAAACAGTGAGAAATAACTACACTTTTCTTTGCATAAAGCATATTCCCATAATAGCTATTATAATGAACATAAACACAAATACCCCTACTTCTCTAGAGGTTTTTGTTTTGTTTTGTTTTGTTTTGTTTTAAGGAAAGGTACAGGCAGCAATGAAGACAAGAAGGCAGGCATTCAGGAAGAGAAAGAAAGAAGCGTTTTTATTTTAATTGTGGTTATTCGCACTGGTTGTTTTCCCTTGGACCCAGGACTGATACTCAAGGGTATGGGTTTGGGCTCCTTTGGAGGCTACTGATCCAACTGCTACTCTATCAGGGCCTGCCTAGAGATCTTTCCAGACCACTTGCTACTGATGGCCTTCATAGTCAAGAAGCAGTTCTATGGGAATTTTATCACTTTGTATTTCAAAAACACAAAACTCACAAAATATTTTTACACTTACTTATTTCTTAACGAGCTATTATAGTAGAAAAGACTTTTTTCCAGGATTCAGATACAGCAGAAGTCCAAATATGATCCCTTTGGATCTAAAGATGATTTAAAACCAAAAGGACAAGATGATACTTGAAGTAGGTAGTCTACCTGAAGGCAAAATTTGACATTTATATCCTACCACTACTAGAGTATTTTGAAATAGCAAGCATTCTACTGAAAGATGAAACAGGAAAATAGTTCAGTCTGAAGATCCAAATCATTTCAGAAAAATAGGAAATGAGAAAATTTGAACATTTGATAATATGAAGAAATTAATTTTGGATGTGACAATAATTAATATTATTAAATATATATTATTTGCAAAACATTTATCAGGTAACTGTCTAGTATGCAGGAAATATAAAAATCTCTTACAACAGAATTACAAGCAGCTCAACTTAAAAAATGAATAGCAGGTTTTAAACACACATTTCTCCAAAGAAGATATTCAAACATCCAATAAGCACATTAAGTGATGTTCAACATTATTAGTCATTAATAAAGTGGAAATCAAAATAATAAAGAGCTACATCTTTGTAACCACTAAGATGACTACAACTTAAAAATGAAAAATATAGGTAAAAGAAACTTAAAACTATATACATTACTGGTTGGAATGTAAAATGGCGCAACAACTATAGAAAAGAGTTGGAATGTTTTCAAAAATATAAAGAGAACTATCAAATGATCCAACAATTCCACTCTGGGGTATACATACCGAGAAAAATACGCTGAAACAAAAACATGCACAAATATTCATAGCAGATTTTTTAATAATAGCCAAAAGGTGCAAACAACCCAAGTGTCTACCAACTGATGAATGGATAAATGAAAAGTGGTATATCTATATAATGAAACATTATTCAGTCATAAAAAGGAGGTAAGTAGTATTACAACATAGATGAACCTTGAAAATATATGTTGTGAAAGAACACAGACACAAAAATAATATATTGCATGATCTCATTTATATGAAATCTCTGAACAAGACAAATCGATAAAGATACAAATTGTTAGTGGTTTCCAGTATGATAGGAAGGCAAGGAGAGGAGGGAATAGCAATGACTGTTAATGGGCATGAAGTTTCTAGAAATAGACAGTGGCAATGTTTGCACAATTTTGTGAATATAAAAAAAAAGCCCACTGAATTGTATTTAAAAGGGTTTATGATATATTAACTATACCTTAGTAAAAAAAAAAAAAAAAAAAAAGAAAGAATCCAAGACTAGAAGAACTAGGGTCAATGTCAAAAAAATGAGTGACAATCACCTAAATCAATCTCCAATTTCACTCTCGAAAAAACGCTGCCTTTAAATGCTGTGTTTGGAGGATTGGAGTCAAGATGGTGACCTGATAGGAGCAAGATTCAGATTCACCCCAGAGCAGCTAGGAATTCAGTTAGTCTACAGAAATGAACACTGAGAAAAAGCAAATGCAGAGGTTATAGAGATGATGACAAAGGACAGATGTCAGGGTTCAGAGCTACACTGCTGACTTGGGATTCAGGTGTGGCGAAGGGAATGGATCCACAAGAAGAAAAAGACCTCTCAGAGAGTCACTCCAAAAACAGCAGAGAGTCCACCAGCAGGCCCAGGACACAGTCAGGAGAGACAGTGTTGGCACAGAGTGGAAGTAAGACCAATGCCCTGTGGGTCAGAGTTGGCACCCCTATGATGAAATGATGCTGGGCAACATCATAAACAGAAGGCAGTTAAGGGAATTCTCCACCCCTCTGACCATCATACTGTGCCAGTCTTGGGACACGTCACCAGATATCCTGCCCCCAGGCTTAAAGAAGAAGATAGTCTCCCAAAAGGGATGAACCTTCAAGGCTACCCACTAGCATGACCCTGTGGGTAGAGAAGGATATGCAGCCTGATCGCCAATTGGGGGCCAACAACAAGGTAATTATTACTGTTTAGACCTGGAATGCTGGAGGAAGGCTCTACATACTCCACACAAACTCAAACCCCACAGCTGATCTCTTGGGCCACAAACACAGGATTCACCTAAGAACTTCAGCAAATAAAACCAGTGGTGATGTCATAAAACTCAGGAATTCCTAGTGTTAAAAACTAGATCCAAGTTTCTCTGCTTCAAGTCAAACCCTACACAAGACTATCACTGCAGGGAATCCAAATCCACAGAAATGAAAACTGTCAAACAGAGCAAACACACAGAAACATATGTGAAATTATGATTACAATTAAAACCTAAGGGCAAAATCTGAATACAACAGATATATGCAAACTACCTGAGGATGAATTTAAGGCACACTGATAAACATAGTCATGGAAATCAAGAAAATAATAGTGGAAGAAAAAAAGGAACAACAAAAAAGAGAGAGAAGAAATGAAGTAAGATATCAAATAAATGAACACAATAGCTGATCTAAAGTATGGAAGAATTCAAGAACAGGATGGATGAAGCCTCCACAGAATCATTGAAGATAGGGCAGAGGAATTCACTCAAGCAAATCACCAAAGAGATAAAAACATAAAAAGAAATGAAGACAGCAATCGAGACCTACAGAATAACATCAAAACAAATGGCATTCACATTATAGGGGTCCCAGAAGGAAAAGAGAGAGCAAAGGGGGCAGAAGCTGTATTTTGAAGAAATAATAGCTAAGAACTTCCCTAACCTGAGGAATGAAGCAAGCCTCCAGACTCAGGAAGCGCAAAGAGTTCCTAATAAAAGAAACCCAAACAGACCTACACATAGATACATTGTCATCAAAATGTCAAAAATACAAGATAAAGAAAGAATCCTAAAAGCAGCCCATCAAAAACAAGTCACATAAAAAGAAATCCCCATAAGATTGTCAGCAGATTTCTCAACTAAAACTCTACAGATCAGAAGGGAATGACATGATATATTAAAAGTACTAAAAGTAAAGGATTTTTCAAACTAGGATACTATATTCTGCAAGTTTATCATTCAGAACCGACAGAATGATAAAAAAACTTTTCTGATAAACAAAAGCTAAGGAGTTTATCACCACATAAAGCTCTGCAATAAAATAAAATAAAATAAAGGCTGCTCTACAAAGTGTAAAAAAAACCCACTTTAAAAAAAGTAAGATAGCAAATACAAAGGTGGGGAGGAAAAGAGAATAAAAATGTAGATGGTTGGAATGAGTGTAAAACTAATTTGCTTTCAAATGAATATAGGAAACAAACAGAATTCTTAATGCTAATTTCAGAGTAACCTCAAAATAGATCTAGAGGGAAAATGTAAAGAAGAAAACAAAAAAGGAAACCAATCAAAACATAACTACACCCAACCCACCTAAAGAAAAAGATAAAAACAAAGGCACTGTACGGAACAACAAATAGAGACAAATTTCATAATGAAAGACAGCTACATATCAATAATCACCCTAAATGTTAATGAACTGAACTCACCAGTCAAGTAATACAGTGTGCCCAACTGGATTAAAAGTATAACCCAATCTTCTGCTGCATTCAAGAAAACCCCTGCTTTCAAAAGATAAGCAAAGGCACAAAATCAATAGTTAAAAGACAATTCTACAGTCAAATGGCAACAAAAAAGAGCAGAAACAGCCACCCTAATATTGGATAAAGCAGACTCTCAATAAAAAAAGCATAACAAAAGATAGAGATGGACTTTATATAATGATTAAGAGGTCAATCCAGCAAAAAGACATAATGCTTATTAACATATGTGTACCAAATAATGGAGCACCAAAATATATTAAGCAAGTATTATTAGAACTGATGAATACATTGGCAGCAACAAAATAATAGTGGGACACTTCAAAACAACATTTATAACAATAGACAGATCAACCAGGCCGAAATATAATGGGAAAACAGCAGCCTTAAGTGACCATTTGGAACAGTTACAGCTAATAGACTTATACAGAACACTCCATTCAACAACTACAGATTTCACTTTCTTCACAAGTGCACATGGAATATTCTCAAGGACAGATCCTACGTTGGGACACAAAACATGTCTCAACAAATTTACATGGACTGAAATCATACCAAGCCTCTTCACAGACCACAATGGCTTAAAACTAGAAATCAAGAACAAAAAGAAAGATGGAAGACTTAAATTCATTGGAGAACAATATACTTCTGAATGACACTTGGGTCAAAGAAGAAATCAAACAGGAACTTAAAAATTATTTAGAGACAAATGAGAATGAAGACATGAACTACCAGAATCTATGGGATAAAGCAACAATAGTACTAAGAAGTAAGTTCACTGAAATTCAGGCCTATTTAAGAAACAAAAGAAATCACAAATAAACAATCTAACCCTACATTTAAAGCAAATAGAAAAGAAGAACAATTAAAGCCAAAAATCAGCAGAAGGGAGGAAATAATCAAAATTTAAGCAGATATAAATGAAATACAGAACAAAAAGACAAACCAGAAGATCAATGAAACAAAAATGTGGTTCTTTGAAAAAGTAAACAAATTGACAAACGGTTGGTTAGACTCACAAACGAAAAAAGATTAAAAAAAAAAAACTTTCATAACTAAAATCAGAAATGAAAGGCGAGACGTTACAACAAATAACACAGAAATACAAAAATCTTAAGGGACTACTATGGACAGCTCTATGCCAATAAAGAGGACAACCTCAAGAACCTGGACAGATTTTTAGAAAAAAACAATCTTCCTAGACTAAACCTGAAACAACTGAAAAACTTGAAGAGAATAATCACAAGCAAAGAAATTGACGAGGTAATAAAAAAGGCTCCCTAAAAATAAAAGCCCAGGACCAGATGGCTTTTCTAATGAGTTTTACCAAAACTTCAGAGAAGAATTAATAACTAGTATTCTCAAACTCTTATAAAATAATGAAGAACAGAAAACATTCTCAAATACTTTCTAAGAGGCTAATATCACACTGATACCAAAAGCTGATAGAGATGTCACGTCAAAAAAGAAATTACAGACCAATATCTCTAATAACATAGATGCAAAAGTTCTCAACGAAATATTAGCACACCAAATCCAACAATGCATCAAAAGGTAATCTATATGACCAAGTGGGGTTTATATTAGGGATGCAAGGATGGTTCAACATAAATTAATCTGTTATAATGTAATACATGATATCAGTAAGAGCAAGGAGTAAAAAAACCATGATCGTATCAATAGATAGAGAAAACTTTTGAAAGGATTAAACACCCATTTATGATAAAACCCTGCATAAAATGGGGATAGAAAGTGCATACTTAAATAAAATAAAGGCCACATATGACAACCCCACAGCCAACATCATAGTCAATGATGAAAAAGAGAAAAGCATTTCCTCTAAGGTCAGAAACAAGGCAAGACTGTTCTCTGTCACCACTACTACTTAATATCATACTGGAGGTCTTAGCCAAAGCAATTAGGCAAGAAATGAAATAAAATTAATCAAGTTGGAAAGTTGGAAGTAAAATTATCATTATCTGAGATGACATGATTCTATATATTGTAAACCCCAAAAACTCTGTCAAAAACTACTAGAAATAATCAGTGAATACAATAAAGCAGGAGGCTACAAAATCAATACACAAAAATCCATTGTATTTTTATATGCAAACAACATGCTGGAAGAAAATGAAATCAAGAAACTCGCACTGTTTAAAATAATAGTAAAAAGAATCAAATATCTTGGAATATACTTAACAAAGGAAGTGAAAGATCTGTACAAAGAAAACTACAAGTCTTCTTAAAAAAAAATAGAGATGGACAATGAGAGATGGAAAGATATCCCCTGCTCATGGTTGGGAAGAATCAACATCACTTAAATGGTCATCTTACCTAAAGCAATACACAGGTTTGATGCAATCCCCATTTAAATTCCACAGGATTATTTCAAGGAAATAAAATTAAAAATCTTAAAATTCGTATGAAACAACAAAAGAGTCTGACTAGCCAAAGCAATTACGAGGAAAAAGAACGAATTTGGAGGGATTACGCTACCAGACACTGAGCTACACTGCAAAGTGACAGTGATCAAAAATGATGTGGTAGTAGAATAACAACAAAGGCATAGATCAACAGAAAAGCACCGAACCACCAGAAACTGATCCACTCTCATATAGTCAGTTAATCTATGACAAAGGAGCCAAAAGCATACGATGGAGAAAGGAAAGTCTCTTCAATCAACAGTATTGAGAAAACTGGACAACCAATGTAAAAGAATGAAGCTAGACCACTTTCTAACACCATTCACAAAAATTAACTCAAAATGGACTAGAAACTTGGACTTAAGTCCAGAAACCACAAAATTATTGAAAAACAACTTAGGAAAGACATTCTATGACATCAGCCTTAAAGAGGTCTTTAGAGACACAACTCCAGCATCAAGGGAAACAAAAAGAAAAATAAGCAACTGGGACTACATCACACTAAAGAGCTTCTTCCAAGCATTACGAAAACAAAAGGACAACCTACTAAGTGTAAGAAGATATTTGCGTTCCATATTTCTGACAAGAGCTTAATATCCAAAATAATATAACAAACTCATAAAACTCAATATCGGAAAATAGGCAATCCAACAAAAAATTGCGAAGAGGAACTGGAGAGACATTCTTCTGAAGAGGATATAAGATGGCCAACACGCACATGTGAAAAAAGATGTTCTTACTACCTGGCTAATGCAAATCAAAACAACAATGAGATATTATTTACACCTGAGAGACTGGCTATTATCAAAAGGTCTGGAAACAACAAATATTGGCAAGGATGTGGAGAAAAGAGGACATTTTTATACTGCTGGTGTAAGTGCATATTGGTACAACCTCTATAGAAAACAGTATGGAGATTCTTTAAAAAGATGAACATTAAAATCCCATATACTTCTGGGTGCTTATCAAAAAAAAATACAAAAAATTACTAATTCACAGAGATTTATGCACCCCCCCACATTTACTGCAGCCCTAAGAACTGGAAACTACCTAAGTACACAATGTTAGAAAAATGGATAAAGAAGATGTGGTATATATACACGATAGAATACCACACAGCCTTTAGAAGCAATGAAATCCTGTCATTTGAATCAACATGGATGGAACTTAAGTGAAATAAGCCAAAAGAAGAAGGATACCAGATGATCTCACTCATAGGTGGAATACAAATAGAAAAAACAAAGGAACAGATGAAACAAAACCAAGCATTGGACACTTGTAATAGAACTGAAGTTACCAAGAAGGAATAGAATGATACGGTGGGGTGGGGGGAAAGTAGTGGTGGAGCCCACTGGACAATGGCAAAGAACACTTGGTGATTTGGTAGAGGGCAGCATGTGTTGACATATATCTTAGGAATGAGGAAACCACATATAGGGAGCCTACACATGAGTTTATTTCAATGTATAAAATCAAAGTTTCTACAATAAAAAACAAATAAATAATACTGCATTTGAATCCCTAGAGATTGTAGGTATAAAGCATGATGCATACTATAGCAGAGAAATTCTCAGATTCAACTAGATTAAAATTAGCATTACCATGAGTAAGCCCAAAACAAGTTTTTTTTTAATTGTTTTAATGTAAACTACACATGATGAAGCTTCTGTCTCTAAAGAATTAAAGTTGACTTTCTCATTTTATTAGTTACTTATTTATTTTAAGGAAAGGGACAGGGAGGAACGAAGGTGAGTAGGCAGGCAGAATGAAGGTGAGTAGGCAGGCAAGCAGGAAGGGAGAAGAGAAACATTTATTTTATTTTATTTTTATTTAGTTGTTCACACTAGTCATCTCCCCTCAGACTCAGGACTCGAACCAAGGAGCATATGGCATGTGCTCCTTCAGAGGTTAACGACCTAATCACTACTACAGCAGTGTGCGCCATCATTTTATATTCTGTAAGTCAGAAGGAGTCTAACCAGTCACAAGGAAGAGCCTGTAGAATAAAAGATCAGAACAAGCAAACACCTAATAAAGGACAGGGAGGAAAACAGTCTTAAAATGTTAACATGCTTTTTACAGATTCCAAATACCATATGCAAAAGTTTCTCTATCTAAAATAGTACTCCTACATTTTACTAAAACACAAACTATTGATTTATTCCATCATGAAAGAATCAACAACCTGTCTTCTTTTCATTTCTTATGTACATGTATGCATATTAACTTAATTAACTAGCTGATTTTCACCCCTAAAGTCAAAAAAATAGTTTTCCCTGCCTAGACGAAAACCAAACTCATTGACATATTAAAACAGGTATCAAGTCTTTATTTTAATAACTTCCTTTCATAAATTAAATAAAATGTCTAGAAGAAAACAAACATATACCCTGTTTATTAGTAAAGCTACTATCATTTAGTCAGTAAGGACAGGAAAATAATCTTTATCTCTTTAAATAAATTCCTTTCCAAAATGGACTTTATTTACAGGCACAATTAAAGTCCTCCTAAAGCTCATATATGTACATACATACATATATATGTATGTGTGTGTGTGTGTGTGTGTGTATACACATTCCTTTTTTTTTTTTTCCCAATCCTCTATTCTGGAGAACTAATTCTTATATCCAGCAGAGGGTGCCAGAGGAACACCAACGTGCTGTTCACAAAAGATTTTTTTCTAATACTGCCTAAGAGAACTAGAACATCATTAGCTGTCTCATTAGCATCCAATTCTAATATAATCAACAAAGCAAGGGCAGAAAGCATACCATAATTCAGATAAAAAATTTATAAAATTCATCCCAGGTTTATACATACCACAGCTCAATTTAACTATATACAGGTTTGCCTATAATAAAAGTAATACTCTATCTGTTCTCTAACACTATGACAGCAAAATTCTATATGTAGCACAAAATAATCACATATTTTATAATTTATGCACTGCTTCTCATGTCTTTTCTTATCACAATATACTCCCAAGAGATTTTTATTTCAGTAAATGCTATGAACTCACCTTACCTAATTTTAACAGAATTTTAATAGAAATTTAATAGCAATGTTATGATTTCTATCTCATCATATTATGTCCAATAAAATAACCTACTCCAGTTAAGTGAGCAGGCATTCTTTGAACAAGACAAGATAGAGAAGGATACCTCCTGCCTAACTTTTTGATAGATACTGTTTTATCACAGCTCAGGGTTGCGCTGCAGACTCCAAGTCAGCAGTAGAGCTAAGCAAACCTATACAGACATTTGTTCTCCACGCCAATGTGTTCTCCACATTTCCTCCCCTGGATCCCAAGACTCTGTCTCAAACACACTATACCCAGTTTAGAGACTAAGCAGGAACTTAAAGGAATGACTCGGGTTCACTTAATGTAACTCTCATACTAAAATGATACAGTAAACAGTCAAAAGTACAAATATTCACAGTTCTATGCGCCACCTTGTTGACCATGATTATCTGAGCAATTTGAGGAGAGAAACCTCAAAAACAGTCATTGGACATGGCAACTTTCAGAGTCTTAGCAGTTTCAGAATACACACGAGAAGGTCTCATGACGACTGGGAATAAACTGAAGCAGAGAACAGTCTTTTTTATTCATAAGGAATGAAAAATGATACGTGTCACTCAGATTATAATAGTTAAATTTTAAAAAGTTTTAATATGTTTAGGTATAATAAGAAAAGCACAGCTAATGAAATAGGAAAATTCAGAATTTATAGACCACAAATTCTGACTAACACAGTAATAAATTAACTTAGCATCTCTAAAAATCATCTTTACCTTTTCTGGAATAATTAAAACTTTCATATTTAACAAAACTTTTAATGAACTGCCAGTTTCAGAATCCAGTACGAAATTAACTATTAAGTGTGTTGTAATTACAAGCACAATCGTATAACCCAAATGACTTTATCACTGACCTATGCTGTAGTTAGTGGTCAACACAAAATTATCAGAGATAATCCCTACAAACACATGATGACTTTAAAAAGATGAATCATATGGAGCTGGCTTCATGGGCAATATGAAAGGTGAGACTCATTTTTCTTTTCCTTATCACTTGAGTGTAGTGTAAGTATAGAGAAGAAAGCTTTTCTTTATATTACTATAATATAGACTATGACTGACAGAAGCAATTCAGAATTTATTTGCAAAGACAGTTCTCTCTCCACTGTAATCTTAAAACAGTCTTCGGTTTGCTCAGAATTAGGTTTGCATCTTCTATTCTCTCTTTTTTTATTGAGTTAAGCTTATTTCCCATGATAAAAAGCAGAAGGAAAAAAAAACTCCCCTAGTTGTACAGAGGTTTATAAAAGCCATAGATATTTCTTTTTCCAGCTCGCTTTTCCCTTGGTTCTGTGGTATTCAGCACCACATTTACAAAATTGGATTGGGAGTTGTTGCTTGTTTTTGTCTTTTTTTAATCTAAGAAATCATTGATCCATGTTAGGATGATTAAGCCACACAATAGTATACAGCTTATCAGATTAAAGTGTGTGTGTGTGTGTGTGTGTGTGTGTGTGTGTGTGTGTGTAATTTCTTTGACCCTAGCACATAAAGAAATCACATTTTCATGAAAGGCAACTGTTAAGACTTACTAAAATTTAAAACATTTATTAGGTTAAATGCCTGTTATATTTTTTGTTTTAGTCTGATATTACTGACATTAAATAAATGTTCATTAAAATAAAATCTCTGCTTGCCTGCCTATTCACCTTCATTTCTGTCTGTGCCTTCCCTTAAAAAAAAAAAAAAATTAAAATATCACAGTTTTCTTCATTACTATCCAATTTTATTCAATCCTTTTTAAAAAATTCTACTTAAAACTATTTAAGTACCTATAATTAACAAAAGTTAATGCCTCCACAAGTGAATGTAAAACAAACATGAAATCTCTCTAGAAATTTAAACTCTCATTAATTATGTCATCATCATTTGGTCAAACAACTGATCCAAAACACATTCACTTCAACAGAAAGCGAAATATTTAAAGATTTCTAACTATGAAGAGCTGTAGATTAGCTGAAGACAATACTTGTCCACTTATTCTTATAAACAGAATAAAATAGATACTATTTGAACTACCACCTTCAAAAGCTTCAAATTCTACAAAAGCAGAGATTTGGTTACCAAAGTATTTACAGAGTAGCTAAAAAAAGCCATGAAAACAAACACACGCACACACACCAGAAAACCACAAAGTCAAATTAGTGTAAGAAATTATATACTTATAACATCAATCAATAAAAAAAGAAATTAGGGCAAGTAGATATTTTACAAGGTAAAGATCAATTATGAGTTATCCAAAACCAAATTTGAATGTTTAGACATTATACATTTTCTCAATTGATTCAAAGTTAGTTTACCAAGAATTTTTATTGACAAAAATAAATCACTATTGCCAAGTATTTCTTAACACCTCTAAGTAGGCTGACCACATGCACCATTTTAAATAGGAAATACCATCTTTTTCCTATTTCCAAACATACCGCTGTTTTAGCATAAATGTCAGTTATGTCCTATTTTTAATAAACTAAGGCCATATTTAACAGGGGGCAATGGAGGCAGCTGAGTTGCCCCAGGTCCACTCTGTTGAGGGGCCCCAAAGGTAGCTACCCCTTTTGCCCAGCATTAAAGACAGCCCTTTCCAGTCCTGACACTGGCAGGCCACTGCTGTTACTGCTGTTCCCACCCTGTGAAGAAACAGGAGCTGTACAGGAAGAGGATTCCACCAGATCCCACTGCACCTGTTTCTTCAAAAGGCGCAGAAACCCAAAGCTTCGAGTTGCAGATTAAGTACTATGGGGGTTATTTCTGGCACTATGAGGGTTCTCTCCAGCACAAAGTTATTGAATAGGCATTTCTGGCACTGGGATGGTTAAAGAGCATGTGTTTTAGACAGGACATTTAAAGAGGAGCTTATTTATAGGAGCCCCAAATTTGGTTCTGGACTATAGTGCCAAAATTCCTTGTATTGGCGCTGGTCATTTGTATGAAGTTCCACTGGACCACACAACGTTACTGTGTGATCAATAAATGACACTGAATAGTACTTATTTGTTGCTGGCCTGGCTGCACTGCTCCTGCTCAAATTTCTCCACCTTCTCCCCTTCCCTTAGTTGCCCCTTAGCACATAACCCCGTTCCATGTCACGTTTTTGTCTCAAGGAAATACGATCATTACTCAAAAGGCAATTTACATGTTATTAGTGGCATACCCAAGTAGCCTAACAGTTTAAAGCAGCAACAGTCCGCATACATCCTAAGGTCCCCTGTTCAAGATCTGAAATCAGGGAAACAACCAAGATGAACAACTGAATACAATAAGTAAAGTGCTTCTTCTTCCTCATTCTTCCTGCCTGCCTTTTCTCCTTCATTCTTGCCTGTACCTTTCCTTTAAAAAAAAATTATTAGTGATGATCACAGGGTTTTAAAATGACTCCTTAATGATTTTAATTCAAAGCATATTCAAAACTTGAACTTCATTCTAATTATTTTATAATAAGCCACCCACAAACCACACATTAAAAATGATTATGCAAAATATAATAATACATCCCTAAATTTATTTGCCTTAAAAAATGTTCAGCACAAGTGGCAAATAAGCTAAAAATATTATTTGGAATAGAATCCTATTTCTTATTTGTTCTCTAATTTTATATAAAATTAAAACGTGTGTCGTAAAAGACCAAGTAATTTTATTTTTGCAATGTTCACATTTGGCATTATTATTTATAGTTCCTATACATACTACACTCAATTGCACATTATTAATGTTGCACAATCTTACGATACAAATAAACCACTAAAAATGGACAATGGATCTCAATATTTTCCCAACAATATACAAACGGCCAATAAGTACACGAAATGATACTCAATGTCATTAGTCAAGAGAAATGTAAATGAAAACCACAATGAGAAACCATTCTACATCCGCTAGGATGGCTATAATCAAAGCAACCAATAATAACTAATATTGCTGAGGATCTAGAGAAACTGAATCCTTTGTATACTGCTGGTAAAAATGTAAATGGTGCCACCACTGTGCAAAATTGTCTGACAGTTCCTCAAAACATTAAAATAGAGTTATTGTGTAACCCAGTAATTTTATTTCTAGGTTTTATGCAACAGAAGTGAAAACATGTCCCCACTAAAACATGTACACAAATGTTTGTAGAAGTATTATTCATTAAGAGTCAAAAGTGGAAACAATGCAAATATCTATCAACTAAGGAATGTGGTACATATACATATTATTCAGTAATTGAAAAGAATAAAATTCTGACACATGATGAACATGAATGAATATCAAAAATATTCTGTGATAAAGGTCAATCATAAAAGACCATATTTTGAATAATCCTATTAATGCATAATGTCCAGAATAAGCAAATCTATTGAGAAAGAAAGTAAAATAGGGGTTACTTAGGGCTGAAGGGGATAGGGGAATGGAACAGCCATGGCTAATGGGTATGGGGTTTTATACTGAGGTGATGAAAAGATTCCACAGTTAACTGTGATGATATTTATGCAATTCTGTAAACACATTAAAAACCACTGAATTGTACAATATAAACAGAAGAACTCAGAGGCAGCAAATTTTATCTCATAAATTTTTAAAAATATATTTCATCAGTATGAGATGTTAAACCTCCAGGTATCTATTTCTAGTCCAAGTAGCCAAACAACTAACCCTCCCTAATCACCACATAAACAGGAATGTGAATCTGAACCAGGAGGCAGACATCAGCAGGGGTGGGGGATGAGGGGGTATGAGGGTTGGGGGGGGTCAAGAAACCAGGGAAGAGTCTGCATATAGAACTACATGGTGCCCAGATTCTTCCTCCATTTCTTTGTTCCATTTTATAGCCACCAAAGAGGAAATAAGCAGATCACTCTACAGAAACTAAGATGGAGAAAAGACCTATAAGTTGCAACATTATAAAAATTTCTCAAATTAAATATTAGGCACATAGCCTTATCATCATCCTACAATAGGCTTCCCTAAACCAAATATTCATAGGTTCAACTACCTATTCAACATCTCCATTTTTATGTCAAACAGGCATGTAAATTTAACTCCTAATATACCAAACCTACTCCACTTACATTCTCTGCCAGTTGAGTAAATGGCAGTGCCATTCATCCATTTGCTCAAGCCAAATTCTTTGGCATTGTCCCTTATTGCCCTCTTTTTATCTAACAAGCTAGGTCCAATTAATCATGAAATGACATTGGTTTTATCTGCTTTCAAATGAAAATAGAAAATATACATAATTCTTAATGCTAAGAATACATCAAATACATCTCAAGGGAAAAAACAAAGAAGAAAACCAAAAGGGAAACCAATCAAAACATAACTGCACCAAACCCACCTAAAGAAAAAGAGAACAAAGGCACTGTCTGGAACAACACCTAGAGAACAAATTACAAAATGGCAATAAACAGCTATGTATCAATAATCACCCTAAATTTTAATGAAATGAATTCACAAATCAAATGACAGAGTGGCCGAATAGACTAAAAAGCAAACCCAACCTTCTGCAACATTCAGTAAACTCAAAATCAATGGTTGGAAGAAATCCTATAGTCAAATGACAACCACAAAAAAGTAGAAATAGCCATACTTATATTGGATAAAACAGACTTCCAAGAAAAAAGCATAACAAAAAACAGAGATGGACATTACATAAGTATTAAGGGGTCAATTCAGCAATAAGACATAATTTTTATTAACATATATGCACCAAATGAAGGAGTATCAAAATATATTAAGCAAGTATTATTAGAACTGATGATAACATCAGCAACAACACAATAATAGGAGACTTAAAATCCCACTTACAACAATGGATAGATCAACCAGGCAGAAAATTAACAGGGAAACAGCAACTTTAAATGACCATTTGGAACAGTTAGGTCTAATGGACATATACAGAACACTTCATCCAATGACTACAGATTTCACTTTTCTTCACAAGTGCACATAGAATATTCTCAAAGACATATCCTATGTTGGGACACAAAACATGTCTCAACAAATTTACATGTATCAAAATCATACCAAGCATCTTCATGAACCAGAGTGGCTTAAAACTAGTAATCAACCACAAAAATAAAGCTGGAAACTCCCAAATTAATTGGAGACTAAATAATACATTTCTGAATGACTCAGTTAAAAGAGGAAATCAAAGAGGAACTTAAAAAATGCTTAAGCGACAAATGGGAATGAAGACAGGAGCTATTAGAATCTATACAATACAGCAAAAGCAATCTAGTCCAATCTGAAGAAAGAAGAAAAATCACAAATAAACAACTTAAATCTACATTTAAAACAACTAGAGAAAGAATTTTATGGTTTCTGGTCTTATGTCCAAGTCTCTAGTCATTTTGAGTTAATTTTTGTGAAAGGTGTGAGAGTGGTCTAGCTTCATTCTTTTGCATTGGTTGTCCAGTTTTCCTAACACCATTGGTTGAAGAGACTTTCCTTTCTCCTTTGTTTTTTGTATCTTTTGGGTAAAAATTAAAGTCAAAAGTCAGAAGAAAGGAAAAAATCAAAATTCTTGGAAGACAACCTAGGAAAGACGTTCCATGACATCAGCTTGGAGAGGTCTTTGGGGACTCAACTCTAACATCAAAGGAGACAAAAATAAAAAGAAACAACAAGGACTACATCAAACTGAAGAGTTTCTTCACAGGAATAGAAAACACCAAAACAAAAGGACAATCTACTAACTAGGAGACACTATTTGCATTCCACATTTCTGATGAGGGGTTAATACCCAAATTATACAAAGAACTAATAAAAGTCAATATCAGAAAAACAGACAACTCAATCAAAAATAATTGGAAGAGGAACTGGAGAGAGTTCCCAAAGAGGACATACAGATGGCCAACAGGCAGATGAAAGGATTTTCCTACTTGCTGACTATCAGGAAAATGCAAATCAAAACAATGAGATATCACCTTATGCCTAAGATATTGGCTATTATCCAGCAAATGTTGATAAGGATGTGGGGAAAAGGTAACACTTTTACACTGTTGGTGGGAGAGCAATTTGGTACAACCCTTATGGAAAACAGTATGGTGACCCCTCAAAAAGTTGAATATGGAAATTTCATATGATCCTGCCATCCCATTTACGGGTATTTACCCAAAAGATACAAAAAACATTAATTTATAGAGATTTATGTACCCCCCCCCTCCATGTTTACTGCAACCCTCTTCACAATAGCTAAGAATTGGAAACTACCTAAGAACCCAAAATCAGATGAATGGGTATAGAAGATGTGGTACATATATACAATGGAATACTACACAGTCCTTAGAAGAGATGAAATCCTACCATTTGAATCAACATGGATGGATTTAAGAGGGGATTATGCTAAGTGAAATAAGTCAAAATAAGCAAGATATATACCAGATGATCTCACTCATAGGTGGAATATGAATAGACAAAACAAAGAAACAGATGAGGAATGGGGAAACTGAACATATGGGAAACCTACACATGAGTTTATTCTAATTTGTAAAACAAAGTTACAGCAATTTACAAAAATAAAGGAAAGTCTAGTCTTAGCATTATATATTCTTGACCACTTCACAATATTTACCCCTTCCTTTTTTACAAGCACCCTGATTTTCTTTACCAGAATTTCTTATGGGGATTTTAATGCTAGTAGAATTGAGAGATTTATAGCAAATTGCCTCTTTCAATTAAACATTCTCCTCTTAGATTCTGAATCCCAAATAAAACTGTAAAAAGAATGAAAATTATTTATATCAATTCACCCCAACTTCATCCATCACTTATGCCCAAGGCCTCTGAAATTCATGTTGTCTGAGTCTGATTCCTCAATGCTCCTTCTGACTCTGTGAATATGACTCCCATATTCTTCCATGAAATTCACAATTTAATTTAACCAAAGTTGATTTCTGCAGCATATAATTAAAAACCCAGAAATGACAGATTACTAAAGTTTTCTGGTTTTTGTTTTTTAAAGGAAAGGCAATAAGTGAGTAGGCAGGCAAGCAGGACAAGAGAGGAGGAAGGAGCATTTTTTATTTTTTCTTATTTTTATTTAGTTCTTCACAGTGGTTGTTCCCCCACCCTCCACCCTACCCCAAGAGACCATCCCATGTCCTTGAGATGTACATGGACTGCACGCCTTTGGAGGCGGCTGAGCAACCACTCGACCAATGTGTGACTAAAGGTTCTTTTTATGATAATAAATGAGATTTTAATCAAATTCCTTTATGGCATGCTCTGGTGAAGCTGTGGTTAGGTTAATCACCTCTGAAGAAGCCCAAGCTACATACCCTGAGGTTCAAATCCTGGGCTAGGGTGGGGGAAAGCAATCAGCGTGAACAACTCCTCTCTCTTCCTGCCTGCCTACCTGTCTACTTTTCCTTTAAAAAAAAATCCTTTGTATCAAATATACTTCTACAGCAGACAGGATTTATCAAATTATTTAGAGAATTATCAACTTGGCTACTTCTGTCAGATATTTAACTGATAGAAAATTAAGCTAAGGGAATGGTTCCTTTTCAAAAAATTCACTCATTTAAGAAAAGACCATGGGTCATTCAGGACAGCTTTAACAATTCTTCATTTTCTTTTGTTAAGAATTATGATTCTGACACAAAATTTTGCCTCACTAAATACTGCTCAAGCTAAAATTTTTGGCTAAACTATGAGTGTGATCATTTGAAATGCAGTAAGTATTAAAAAGATTAAAGATTAAAAATTCTTTTATGGATAATTACATGTAGATAAATACTTCTTTGAAGACAATTTCAGAAAATATGTGAAAAAGAAAGATAAAGAGTATAATGTTTTCTGATACTGGAAGATATCACTGATAATTATTAAAATAGAGACATTTGAATGGTTTTAATTAAAATAAAGATTATCTGCTTATTGTTACAAATCACTTTATTAAATAAATCATTTTTTTCAATAATAAAATTCACCATCAATATGCATTTTGTTATACCTTAAACTACATGCTTCACTGAAGCCTTATAATAAATATTAATTTCTGGTAGAGTAAGTCCCCACTTATTACCCACTCATCAAAATGTTTTAGGTACTTTTATATGGCTCTTTATTTTTCCACTTGAATTTTAGAATCTGTCTTCCTAAAACAACTCAACTGAATTTTTTATTGGAACTACTTTAACCCATAATATAATCTAGGAAAGATTCATATCATTAATGTTAAATGCTCCCAAAATGATCATTTTCTTTTAAGATTCTCAATTAATTTTTTTTTAAGTAATATACCTGTTGTTAACTGTATTCCAACTTTTGTCACTATGGGGAAGAAAACGCTTTTAGTATTTTATTCTATAAATGATTATTGCTGGTATGTAAGAAATGTAAACCTGATTTTTATGTATTATTTTCTTCCTGACTTCCTTACTGAATTTTCACATTGTGTAAATGATTTTAAAGTTGATGTCTTTGATTACTCAGGTTTGTATGTTTATCATCTGAAAATAGTAAGAATCATATCTTTTTCTTTCCAAAATTATAATTCCTATTTCTGTTCTAATCTTCATAGATTTCTTTGATTAAAATTCCAAAAAAAATGTTAAATGACAGTAGTAAGTTTAAGTAGTAAGTAGCAAGTTTAACAAAAGTAGAATTTTACCATTATTCTTTAAAAAGAATTAATAAAATTTTTTCAAGATTTTAAAAAATTATTAGCATCATTTACTTATAAAATGTTTCATGTGTAAATTGATTCTCCCTTCTCATCTAAAGTCATATCTAAAAAGCACTCCACAACACCATACAGCTAATACATGATACAAACTACAAAATTAGAATTGAACATTATGTACATAAAATATTTCCTATGCTGTTTCCTCAGTCTTATAATACAATTACCCTCAAATTTCCCAAATATTCCAAGAGAATTGTCAAAAATGGACAGATTTTTTTAAAAGGCAAAATATAATTATTTACAAATGTTTCCAAAGAAGTCAAATATTGAACAAAAATTAATTTTATATTCTATATGGATCTAATAAAAGAATAATAAAATATACCTCAAATTCCTTTCTAAGACGTTCCTCTCGCTGAGTGCTCAATTCAAGTTCACTTGTTTGTCGCTGTAAAATTTCAGAGCAGTCCATGTGTTCCGTTTCTAATTTTTCCACTTTCTTGTGCATATTTTGTACAGCACTATCCTGTTCCTGGGAAACAATTCACTTTTGCATCAATAAAGTTTATAAGCTAAGCCAACAATGACCAAAATCTGTTCTATAGAAGATAATAACAAAATATGTGCTTCAATCATAATTGGTCAATTTATATAGACAAGAGAAAACTAGATATTTTCCATCAGTGTTTCAGAATATAAATGTATTTATAAAGTACCACTAGAGGTTCATAATTTTAAAAATCTGATTAACACACACTATAATTGAAAATACATATAGCAAATAGCATACTATATTGTTAAGCTAATTCAATCGACCTCGAAAGGCATATTACCACGTAGCTCAGCTGTCATATATAAGGCCTTTCCTCTCATTAAAATTCCGAAGTATTTAGTTATACAAATGCATATTGCTCCTTTGTGTGATAGGAATGATTAGCCTGAATGAATGTCTAATAACGGCCTTTGAGAGATTTGTATGTGAACTCATAGTACTTTAACTATACTTAGAGCTCTAAAAGTTGCATCCACTAGATGGCTGTGTTTCATTTCTTCAGTTTTCAAATCTTTGCTATACTATTGAAAGAAAAACAACAGAAAGTCTTCTACTTAAATCTCTCAATCTCCTTTCCCAACTTAAAGCTAAAATTATGTTTATATTAACATAACGTTAACACACATATCTAAGTTATTTTCCATAATGACTAGCCTAGATTTAACCATTCTCATTTAAGGTCTTGGGCAAAGCCCTCTTTCCCACACCAGAATAATCTTTTTCACGAATATACACACATACATATATAATGCCTCTTAGTATTCCTATCACTTAAAAGGTATCATCAAATTCTGGGTGAGAATGTAGCAAACACCAAATATAATTCTCTAAAAAAGATTCGAATTTATTCAAAGTACCCAGAAGTAGAGTCCACATCAAAGGATGAGGAACAAACTTTAATTCCTTTGCTCTACATCTCATTCATAAGATTACTATCCTACAACTGAATACATATGAACTCCAAGGAATTTTCTTTGGGTAATGAAAGATTCTAAAGATACAGAAGTTCATCTACTTACACATTTTCTATTGTTAAACCATCACTGAAAAGAACAATGCTGGGTACCATAGCAAAAGTGAGCCAACACTGCCTGTGACCAGTAGCTAGCACTAGCAGCTTTTATAATGACACTCTTAATTTAGGAATAATTTAGGAATCAGCCTTATGTGACCTAATTTGATCATGAGTATCTTCATATACAAAAGCATTTTTAAGATCATTAAAGACCATACAAGTGTAAGAAACTGGTGGAGTAGTGACTGATTAGATGCCAAGGATCCAGGTTCAAGACTCAGGGCCAGGATGAAAAACAAGATGAACAACTAAATAAAGTAAATAAAGTGCTTCTTCCAACTCTCTATTCCTGTCTGCCTATCTCTGCTCTCCTTCATTCCTATCTGCACCTGTCCTTTAAAAAAAAAAAACTATTATTATTAGACATAATAAGTTTTCTCCTTTAAGATGTCAATAGTGCTAGTATTAATTAAAATTCATTGCTAAATTATATGGCTTCTTGACTACAAATATATAATCCCCACTTTTAATCACACACAGAGTACTATACATACTTTAAAGTGAATAAACAGCAATTCACAAGTTAATTAAAAAGCAAACCAAATAATTTGAAATAAAATCTATAACCAAAAGATCAAATATCCTAGTTGATGACAATTATGCCAAACAGTATTTATTAAACAAAGTTAAAGACATTATTCAGAAAGTCTCATGAGATTTATAAGCAACTGACTTCTGATTCCCTTTCTATTAACTATTGATAAATAGTATAGAAAGACAATACAATCATATGATACCATTCGCGTGATGTGTATAAAGATAGAAAGCAAATGGATGATGCAAATTAAACAATAATAGACTTCAAAAAAAGGCAAAACTAATCTAAACAACAATTGACTTTTACCGGAAGCAAAAAGTAAATCACAGGGTGCAGGAAGAGATAGGAAAGAGGCAGGACAGAGGGTAAAGGATATTAAACATAAAGTGAAATTTTAAAAAGGAAATAGTGGTAAACCTACAGCACTATATACAGATTTAAATTTGCTATCATGTATATCTCAAACCAAGTCAGTGTTAAAATGCAACACTCCTTTAATAAAACCAATTACTAACAAAAAAGACAACACACAATCACATTACACTAAACAAAGAGTGTGCCCATCCATTCTATGTAAGTTAGAATTTAATTTACTTTCCAACAACTGGAAAATAAGCGGACAGGCTTATTATATTTATTTACTATTATTATTTATTTACTAAGGGCTTATTATATTTATATTATATATTTATTTTATATTTATTATTAGTAGTGTATTTATTTACTAAGATTTTAACTTTATGATACTTGACCTCTATTAAATATTATCTATCAAATAGCTTTTATATAAAAAGTATTTAAAGATATAGATGAAATTCTGACCTAATAAGCACAGTTTTAAAATGCAGAGGTTAAGTAACCACTAATACTATGTGATAATAATTACACATTATTGGATATGTATAGTAAACATATACTCACACAGTTTATGCATGGGAAAAAACTGCTTTTCTCAGATAGTATTTTTATGAATTCTACTCACGTATCAAATAAATGTATTTAACATAAATTGATTACATTAATTTAAAATTATACTATGTCTTTCCTAATGTTAAGCTTGTTATTTATTATATAAAGGCTTTTTATATTTTATCTTTCTTAGACTTTACTTGCTTTGACTAATATTTTGTATGATATTTTTGCATCTATATTCATGAGAATGACCACAATTATCTATTCTTGCCTCCTTGTCAGTTTAATATAAAGATTAATCAGTTTGTAGACTATCAAGATTTTCCATTCTCTGCAGAGTTTATATAAAACTAAAATTATTCTTGGTCCTTAAATATTTCTTTTTATTCACTAGTGAAGTTGCTAAGGAAGTAAAGCTTAAGATTTCTCATCTAAGAAAAAAAATTGTCACTGCGAAATGATAAATGTTAACTACATTTAATGGACAAGGTGATCACTTTGTGATCTATACATAGATCAAATCATTACACGGTATACTTTAAATATATACAGTGTTATATGTCAATTACAGCCTGACAAAACTGGAGAATGCGTGAAGTACCGTAGCTGTGAACCCTAGCAGCCTAGCCACCATGGCAGGTGGGAGTGAGAGAGAGAAGAGGTTTGGTGTTCCCCTAAAAGACCCATGCACAGGGCATTAGCATGATTTAACCTGTCTAGAAGCTCCTTGAGAACTTCCTTTCCCATGATTTTTGTTATTTGACCAACATAGCCCTAACTGTAGATGAACAGTTAGTGTAACTTTTATCATCACAGCAGTCTGAAGCAGAGAGATCAGTGTAGGGCTAACAAGAAGCTTACCCAAAACCTTAAAAAGGAAAATGGGGGAATATGACATCCCTAAGGACTTTGAAAAGCTCTGATAGAGTCCCAGAATCCAGAAGGCCATGCAAGTGCAAGGGGGAGAAAGACCTGAAACAGCCCCAGTTACTCATTTCTGGCTGACCTTGAGGGACTGCGCAAGCAAGAATAAAGGATAAGGAGAGGAGAGAGTTTTAATCTGCAGGAGCACTGAATACATGTCCCAACACGCAGAAACAACCCTTTAGCCAGGGCTAGGAGATTTGTTGGCACAAAGCATTTTTAAAAATCTCTGTCCAAACATTACATTATCATTTGAAAATCAAGCAAATATTTTCCTTGTAACACATGACAGAGAATACAAGTATAACAGAACAGAAAAGCCACCAAACAATCAACAATATAAAAAGACGTTGAACACTAGGGAGATGTGTAGGCATTAGAAAGAGCAAATCAAAATTAGAATGAGGTACTATTTTACAACCACTATGATAGCTATCATTTAAAGACTGGCAATAAGAAGTGTAGGCAAGACTGTAAAGAAATTGGAACCTTCATATATTGTTGGTGGGAATTTAAATGGCACAACAGTTTGTCAATTCCTCAAAAAGTTAACATACTAAAGCTGAAATATGACAGAAACTGATTCATGTGACAACAGGTATAAACAAACAAAAATTGAAAACCTATAGTGACACAAAAATTTGTATACAAATGTTCATAATAGCATGACTCATACAAGTCAAAAGGTAGAAATAATAACAAATGTGCATCACCTGATGAATAAAATGTGATATATCCATAAATAGAACACTGACTGAATATAAAAAGAAATGAAGCACTGTGTGTACCACACATGGATAAGCCTTGAAAACATCACATTAAGTGAAAAAAAGCCAGACACAAAAGTCTACTTATTATATATTCCATCTATATAAAATGCCCAGAATAGAAAAAGCTATAGCGAGAGAAGACAGTTTACTGGTTTGCCACGAGTCTGGGGTGGTCTGAGGTGGTCTGAGGTAGGAGGATGGGGACAGACTGCTAATAGGCATGGAATTTCTTTTGGAATGATGAAAATATGCTGAAATAAAATAGCTGTTATGGTTACACAACTCTGTGAATATACTAAAAACTACTGAATAATATACTTTAAAAGAGTGGATTTTGTGGTATGTGAATTATATCTCAATATATTCTCAAAGAAAGAAAAATCAGCATGCTATAAAAAAGAGAATGCCCAAAGAACAAAATAATAATAATAAATAATCCTGGAAATGAAAAAAGGAGAAAAATCAAAGGAAAGGTGAGAAGGCAAATTTTAAAATACCCAACAAAAAAGAAAATGAGATGGAAAAATAGAAAATAAAATATAATTAATGGATCAAATCACTAATGAAACGATTAAAAATAATTTCTAAAACTGAAGAACATAAATTTTTCCCATTTTTTTTTTTTTCAAGAAAAGGTGTAGGAAGGAAACAAGAGGAGTAAGAAGCACTTTATTTTTTCAGTTGTTCATCTTGGTTGTTCTCCACACCACATTCCACTGCAAACCCAGGTCCTTGGGATGTATGTGGATTGTGATCAACCAGAGGTGGCAGACCTAACCACTGTTCCACCAGAACATGCCAAAATTTTTTAATAATTTTAAAATCATATGCAAAAGGTCAGAAATCAGAATGGATTCAGATTTTTAACAGCAACACTGGAAAATAAAAATGCAATCAATATTCTAAAAGAAAATCCAGAATTTCATACCCATCAAACTTTCCTTAGATATGAGACTCAAATAAAGGCCTATTAGACATTCATGGTTTCAAAGAATTTACCTATTATTCACCTTTTTAATAAGACTATGCAAGGATGTGCACCACCAAAATGAAAGAAAAAAAGAAAAGAAAGAGAAAATCACAGAATTTGGGTAAAAGAAAATTCAATACAGAAGAGAAGCAAAGCAAGTGCCCAGGACAAAGGAAGAATCCAGGGTGATAACTGAATGCCAGGCTTAAGATGAACAACCTGTCTGCACAGACTACTATAACTTACACTGCGGGCAAATTCAGGGTTACACTCACTAAATACCACTGTTCCATTTATGCCAACATAACAATACCTTGGTAATAAAGCCTTGTTAATCTCAAATCCACTTGGTTTGGATTAAACATATATCAAATGCCTCATCCCTATGCTCTAATGCCCGCATCAGGCAAGGGCACTCATCTCATTGTACAAAATTATTTTTCTCATTTGCCTTTCTCCTAAGAGCTGGAGGTTGGCCACGCTGACTTTCCTTTTGGGGCCATCATTTCTACCAACCACAATTTCCCTAGAATCAACTTTCTTAAATCTAAATTTTTTTTTTCCTAAAGACAGTATTTTTTTTTAATTTAGGTACAAATGACATTAAACTTTGATAATAAAGATTCAAATCTCTTTCAATATTTAATAAACAATACGTTTTATCCTGTTGAGATTTAACCACTGTCAGTTTTTTGTTGTTTTTATTAGTTTTAGCATGGTTAATTTTTTCTGTATAAATATTTTCCCTTTTCAAAGGTTTTTTTACTTAATACATTTACTTCATACAATTTTTTCCTTAAAAAGGAAAGAGTCTAAGGAGCAAGTTGATTCATACCCACAAAAGATCCAGAATTGGAAGCACCAGTTACCCCTAAAGCCAAGCTGACTGTTTAATAAACATAACAAGTTCAGAGTTAGGGAAACAAATTCAGACAAGAATAAGGCACAATTTCAGACATATCCTATTGCAAAAAATTACATCTGAAAAATATCAAGTGTTCAAGAGACTATAAGGGAAGAGAAATTCTCTAAACCACTTAGGAAAACAATTTCTCATATATTTTACCTCAGAATGACTGAATATACACTAAATAAAGACCCACATATATAAAAATATTTGATGTTCACAAAAGCACTGTCTGAAATTATTAAAACTCAAAAATAATTGAAATCTCAATCAGGTAATAGATAAATTGATTATGGTATAGGCATGGGATAAAATACTATACATAGAAAATTGAATGAACCAGAGTTAGTTTATTAACTTGGATAAATCTCAAAACAGAGATGAAAAAGCAAATCGGACAAAGATGCGTATGTTTTGTTTGCTTGGTTGGTATCAGGTTTTTTGTTTGTTGTTGTTTTTAGTCAAGGGAGGGAAGGAAGGAAGGAAAAGAAGGAAGAAGCATTTTTATTTGTTTGTTTTAGTTTGTTTTTTTCTGCCTCACCCAGGTCACAAATTTAGGTCCTTGGGCTTTACGTGGTCCATATTCCAGCCATCTCAGCCACCTTAGACACAGGGCACACCCTCTATGCTTGTTTAGTTATTTCATTATTGCCAATCACTTCTATTTATTTCAGAATATAATATACTATTTATGCCCCTGGATGATGCTGTTATACTGTTTAAATATCTGTAGGATATTCTATTTTTTCAAAGATAGGTTCTAAAAATCATAAAACAGATTAATAATGACACATACCAAAACTGGATTCAAAATGGCTCTCATTCACTCTGACCTAGTATTAAAGATGTTACACAGTGTAAGTTTAGAGGACCACCCTGCTAGTCTCTCTTCTGGAGGCTTTATTCAAACTGACAAACATGACTAGTGATGCTATGCTCATTTATGATCTAGCTGACATAAAACCACAACCACACCTCAGTGGCCACCAAACCATTCAGCAGAGCTTCCTGACCTGTGAACTATTTGAAGCAACCAGTTTTAGCACTGCTGACTTTTTTCCCCTCAAGCTCTGAATAGCTGTAGAGATGTCAGTAGGGATTAAAGGAACAAGCTCAGCCTTTGTACAGTGCTAAAATGTAGCCAATTCAGGGCTCAAGTAAATCACAGCAGCATTTACCAGTACTGGGGACTTTTCCACCAGCTAATGGACAAACTGGGCCAAGGGTCTAGGACAAAAATTTTCTAAGCTTATTTTTTAACACATACACAAAAAATACTAAAATAATATGACAGACTGTCAATGCAAACTGATTTTAGAAAAATGATTTTCTTTTGGAAGTGGGGTGGTGGTAGGATGAGGAAGTGATTTAATCTATAATTCATTGGTTTTCAGTTCTGAAGCAAATATGGCAAACACATCATCTAGGTGCCAGGTATTAGCTATATTGATGATACTGGCTGGTTACACAGAGCAATGGTTACATTAACCCCCTTTATTTTTTCATATTCAAGTATTTAAGTTTATTGTTTTAGCAATATAATCCAAGTCTGGGTGCATTATAACATGCAAAAAGATTTCAAAAGCTCTACATAAAAATCTCATGCAGGCACACCCTGGTGGCCCAGGGGTTTAAACCCGGCACAGTACACAATAAAGAACAACTAAATAAAACTAATAAAGTGCTCCTCCCTCTTCTCTCTTCCAGCCTGTCTCTCACCTGCATTCCTACCTGTACCTTTCCTTTTTAAAAAAATTATATATACATACATATATTATACATATGTATGTATATATAATGCAGTTTTATATCAAGATTTAATCTGCCTACTCCTAAATAGATTTTTTTAATTTTTCTTACGGAATTTTTCTTCTAATGAAACGAAAAGCAATCTAGGTCCTTACAGTGAAAAGGTGTGTGCGTGCATGCGTGAGTGTGTGTGTGTGTGTGTGTGTGTGTGTGTGTGTGTAACAAAATCATATTAAGGACACAGACAATTGAGACAGTTTTTCTTTTTTCCACTAGAGGGAGATGTTGAACTAAAAATATTTTAAGATTCGGCTTGTTTTCAAACGTTTAACATCACAGGAAACCACACTGTACTGATAGAATTAAATTCGCTTTCTTTCTTAATCTTCCAGAAATATAGTTCGAAACATATAATTCTTTATTGTACTCGTGTAAACATTTCTCAGAATCCAAAATATGGTTCCTATTCTACAGAATTATAGAAGTCAGAAACATATCCGAGCTAAAGTACTCCTTTTTCCTAGCATCTGAAATGCATCAATATAGCTAGCTACAACCTTATTTTGGTACATGGTTATCTCCTAAAAGAGCCAAACAAGATCCTCTTCTCTTAAGTCTCTAAATCCAACACAGTTCTACGATCAAATACAGTTTTTGCTGCTATAGAATATAAACTGATAAAGTAGCTTTGCAATAATGCTATAATTATAAATTCACAAGCCTGTAGACCCAGAAATTATATGCTCAGGTATTTAAAGAGCTGATTCACTTGTAAAACATCTCATAGATATGGACAAAAATGCTAGAGACTTGTTTTTTAATTAGCAAAAAACATCTTGAAGGAAATCAAACGTCCGTCCATAAGGAATTCTTTAAATATAGTAGCTATGTCCACATGACATAATACCATGGAAACATTATGAGATTAATGTAAGGATAAGCAAAAAAATGAACTACAAATATTTCTGAGACAAACTATTTAACTTAACATATTTACAATAATATACGTTTATATACTCTTAGAGAAGTGGGGTAATAGGAGTTAGGGGCAAGATCTTCACTTCCTGCTTTCAAATCTCCCTAAAATAGGAATGAGCACAATTTGTAATAATTATACAAACTGAATACTAAGACATTTCCTGTTCAGAATAAAAACAGGCAGTACCAGTGCCAAAATTGCTTTCTAAGCCACTTGCTTATACAGGCTACCAGTGGACAGTTTCTCAAGAAACTATAAAGAAATGCTCCCTGCTGTCCTAGATCATTTAAGGCAAACTTCTGAAAAGCATCCTTTTTGTGTAACTTCCTTCCAGCTATTCCTAGATCACGGTTGTGCTTACCAGGTCAATCACTAACATGTTGCATCCCAATCCCAAACAGCTATCTTTTCATACAGCCTCCTGATGCCTAAACCTGATCTAATACCGTCCTTTACAACCTCCACTCTTTATTCTCTCTCCACTTTACATTATGCTTTTCAATTTACATATCCCACATCCTTTGCTATCACAAACTTTCCTACCCCTTAATCACTAGATACATATACTAGATATATATATATAGATATATATATATACATACTAGGTATATCTAGTCAACGAATGAGAAAATGACCATTTTATTCTTAATTAACAGAATTTTATAAACAATATAAATATGAAAGTCATATTCACTCATCTCCTAAACATTTTTAATCCTAGTGATAAGTTATACATAGAAAAGAATGGGAAAAATGACAAAGGAAAGGGCATGGTGGTTTAAACACACTTTACTACTGTATGTTCCATAGTTTACAAGTGAAAAACTCAAGGCAAATAAGAATCCTCAAACTTCAAATTGTTATTGCACGGTGAAGAAAAAAAAATTAACTGAAACAAATGTTCAACTTAAATAAAAATGCAAATAACTAAAGAGAAAAAAGTTATTTTTTTCAAGATCAACATTCTTCTAAAATTCCCATGGCTTTGTTTTGAAACTAAATAATACTAGAAAAAATAATGGATTTTTTCTTATTTAAAAAAAAAAAAAAAAAACAAGCAGTGCAGAGAAAGGGAACCCTTTTTCACTGCTGCGGGGAATGTGAAGTACTTACAGAAAGCAGTATGGAGATTTCCCACCCCCAAAAAGAGATGGTGTGCACTGGTAGTAAAACCCAAGGACCCAAGTTTGTGATCTGAGGTCAAGAGGAACAATCATAGATTAATTAATTAATTAAAATAAAATGCTTCTTAGAAAATTATACCACTTCTGGGTATTACCCAAAAAACACTAGTTTGAAGAGATATATGTACTCCCCATATTTATTACAGCATTTCTTATAATAGTCAAGAAATGGAAATAATCTAAATAGGCACTGACAGGTGAATGGATGGAATACTACATAGCCCTGAAAAATGAAACCCATGATGTTTGTGACAGCATAGATGGAAATAGAGGGGATTAGCTAAATGAAACAAGTCAGAAGAGGAGAGACAAATATCAGATGATGTTGATGTTTTGTGGAATATAAAGAACACAGCAGATAAACATTAATCTGAGGACACTGACAACAGAACTGAGATTACCAGAAGGAAAAGGAAGGTGGTAGGGGTGAGAACAAAGAGTGGGAGTCCAATGGACAGTGGTGGTGACCTTTTGGTAACTTGGTGATGGAGTGGTATATTACCATGTATTTGATGAACTGTGAATCTGCACAACTAAATTTATTTTGTAAAACAAAGTTACCTAAGTTATAAGACAAGCCTTTTTAAAAAATGAGAAACACTATCTTAAAATGATATAACTTCTGAGATAATTTCACTAAGAATTCTCCTTAATATTTTGAAGAAATACACCTCTATTCAGCACTTCAATTACTGGGAAAGAAAGGAAAATGGCATAAAATCAAGATTTTCTTTTTACAGAGGATCTGAATTCTAAAGCCCATATGAGAGAAACAGTACACCAGTTTTGTCTATTAAAGATGGGGTTTCACTAAAAAGGTTTTTTTTAACTAATTTTAAAAACTGAATTCCCCTAGAGAATTACACAAAGAGAACATTATATGATACTAACACCTAATTACAGGAAATCTAAACCCATCAACAGTCAATAGAGAAAAATTCAATCTGGCCCTCAAGTCATTTTGAAAACAACTTTTATATAAGTAAATGTAGAAATAAATAGTTTCTCAAACTTGCTCAAAAGAGGAAAAGCCATTTTCTTTTGTTAATATAAAAGAGGACAAGAAATTGAAAGTCAGAACTCTAAACATTTCAATTATAAAATATTTTTATTTTACAAAAGGTGGTAAGAACTAATTTTATTACCTTTTTTTCTCCTATAATAAAGACTGATACAGAATTCTCAAATTATTTTCATATTTTATAATATAAACTCTGGCGTAACTACATATATTTCATCTCAAATGTATAGGATGACTAGGAAATTGCACCAATATCACATCATCCATACATCTAACTTCAGATCTCAAAATCATATTTTACAAGAGTCAGGCATCCTATTGGTAACACTGGGGATTTCTGATTGTTTAGAGATGAAGGAACTATCTTCATTTATCATGCCTATTTGTTTGTTCCAGATAGTCATAAAAGATAATTATCAGTTCATATGTCATCTGTGATGATCTCTCCAATCTCTCAGTTAATGAATTCTTTATTGTCTCACAACATTTTGTTCAAATCTAGGTATTATTATACATACTTCCCCTACTATTTGAAGGTAGAATGCTCTTATTTGGTATGATTCAGTAGGCTTTATTTGGGGTCTGGGAATGCTCAAATTTTTTTTCCCTTATCAATTAATGGTAATAGTATTCCCAGACCCCAAAAATAACCTACAAAATCATACCAAAAAGGAACATTCTATTTTCAGATAGCAGGGGAAACCTGTATATTATCTCTCATGTCTAATTTGAAAAAATTTCCAGGGCAGAATCATATCTTAATCAATTTTATATCTTCAGTACCTACAGAAGGAACGTGGTAAGTTCTTAGGGAAAGAAAAAAAAAAGAAAGAAGGGAGGGAGGAAAGTAGGATAAAGCAGAGAGAGGGAAGAAGGAAGGAAGGGAGGGGAGAAATTACTAAGTACAGAAATTACAAGCAGATGCTAAGAATATCAAAAGGTCTAAAGAATTATTATAATGTCTTTCTAGAGTCAACAGGAGTGACTAGGAAGATAAGTGTTGTACAAATACCAAAGATTTGGGAAAGCTGTAGTTTCATTACTATTCTGAGTACTTACATACACAACAAATTCAGTATTTCCACTGTTCACTGCCAAAGTTCACTCTTAAATAGGTCCCTTCTATTCTGTGCATAATTCTGCCCACATTTGTATTGCTAAGTTATTTCTAATACAAAGCTACCCCCAAACTTGTTTTACATAAATGGTTTTCATCTGTGAAGAATGCTTATCTTTGACACCTATATAAAAGCTATGTCAACTTGTCATTTTGTTTAGAAAAAATGTTTAACCACGAAATAAGTAATGGAAAAAAATGATGGAAATTTATTTGAAATATGAAATTAGTTGGTTAGGAAAATAAACCTGAATTTCTCTCCTATTGCTCCTTCAAAATCACTCACATATAATCTGAAAAACTGTAAAGTATACTGGAGTGAAAAGTCTGGAAATTTGACATTTTTTTCCACATCAATGATTCAGTCTGTGATCTGAGTAAATCATAAATTTTCATCACCTCATCTATGAAGAAGGTTAAATGTAATCGTGATTTTTCAAACCAGTCTTAAGGATTTGTTGTTTAGGGAGAGAGAGTAGTATAATTAAGAATTTGTACCTCTTAAGAATTCAAAAATTACTATAATATATATTTCTAAACATCCTTTATTATTTAAAATCCTATTCTATTTCTTGGTGCTATTAAAGACTGGTAAGAATATCACATTTTACACTGGAAAAATAAAATCTCAAATGTATATATATGCCCTTCTCAAAATCAGAGAATTTGATGCAATGGAGTCAGCCAACTCTAACTTAAATGATATCCATTGGTAACAGTGCCTATATTATTTTGTAACCACAAATGAAACATGGTCATCCAGAGATCAAAGACTGAAATCATCTTTGCTGCAAGTGTGACTTTAAATTAATCTTTAATACCACAAGCATTAAAAAGACATATTTAAAGAACTTATTATTTTAAATACCTGTACGATAAATTGCAACTCTCTTCTTTCTGCTTCCCATTGTTCTGCTTGTAATCTAAACTCCTCCAATGTTGTCTCCCTGATATGAGACTCCATCTCATTCTTCTCCTGCTGATGATTTTCCAATGCCTCCTTTATACAAATAAAATCTTGCTTTATTATTAGTTCAATAAAAGTTATCTTCCTTCCTTCATCTCCGGTTTAAATGTACAAAGAGCTCACCTCATCTATATAGACTGTTCAAGTTTATTATAATTTATGGTAAAATCATTAGCAGAACTATTATTTTTTGATCATCAGAATATAGATATAAATAAGAAAGTATGGCTTCTGATTTAATTTAAGCAATATTTTATATTACATATATGTAGGCATATATGCAATTCAATTTTTCTTTAATGTGTGAATGCATTCCATGATAAAGAGACAAAAGCAAAGCAGATTATATGCAATCTATACATAAATCTATATGTAAAGTAGATACTATAGAATCTCTAATCACTATGAACAAACTATCTGGATTATCCCTGACAATTTATATATAAATCTGACAGAGAATACTGTATTTCTAAAAGGGGAGAAGAAAGATTTATGCAATGAATCAGGATAAGGAAATCCTAGAAAGTTAAAAATTTGAAAAGTCATTAAAAAAAATTTTAGTCTTAGACTTATTAATTACTGGTTCTACAGATAAATATGTACAAAAAGCTTTTTTATTGTTTAGTTTTTGTTTTCCTAGGTGAAATACACTTACAAGTTGTAATTTGGCTCAGAATCTTGAAAACATAAAGTGAAGGTTTCCTGAGAAGTCAGATTTTCTGAACTATAGGGTTGAAAATTAAATCTCCATTAGCACTAGGAGAAAGAGCCTGTGGTTTGTAGGAAAGGGAGAACATCTCAAGTCCTTGTAACAGAAGCATGGATCTGCATAATAAAGACAGCCCTCTTCACTTTCACTAATGGAAAGACATGTTTAAGCTTTTTCCTGTTACAGCAAAACAGTAACTCCTATTCAATCCCAAGTCTCGCCTAAAAGTCTCTATGAAAATCAGTTCAAGTCAATGACATAACATCAGTGTTCTATCAAGTAGCTTATCAAGATCACATCAAGATCTTAGAACTTAAGGTGCAGATTGAATGACAGTTAGAATTGAGGCCATCTTCACTCTTCTTCCTCCATAAGTCTCAGACATTTTATGTGGGAAAGGATATAGAGGGTCACCCAGGAACTTGTAATACACTCACCAGCTAAAATTCCCCCATTAAAATAATAATGAAGCCTTGATGCAGGCCAGGCAGTATTCTAGGGTCTAGGAATACAGCAGTAGACTAAAGAGACCAACTATGGCTATTGTGGAAGAAATCAAGAGTAGATCAGCTAACAATGTCTGGGAACTCGTGTGCCACATATTTTACATTTTACTTTTGCAAAATTATTTGTTAATGAAGATTTATTACCAGAAATTTGAAAAGTCATTTACACCAGTGGTAAATTTTCATTTTCATCATATATATATATTTTTTTTTTAATTGAAAGTGGTACTTCAAAAAACGGCAAAAATAGACCATTCAAATCTATCTTCTAAGTGGCTCGCAATTTCAACCCTAAATCATACTTATGAAAGGAAAAAAAAAATAAAGGGAGAACAAATAGCTCATGATAATTTCAGTAAAAGGTCACCAATTATTTTCTACTTCATGCCTATATAGAATGTGCTCTCCATAGATAATAAAGCTTATATAAGGTATACAAATACTTTTTTCTAAATTCATTGTATATGTAGATCAAGAGCTAAGGCCCATATTTCTAAAATTATAAATATTTATACTATTGGACCAAAAGACCTGTAAGTTCTTACCGTCTTCTAATACAGCTATATAAATTTCTTATTCATTTTGATCAGAGATCTCAAATTGTTTTTCACAAAAGAAACAGTATACATTAATACATTGATAGAGTATATTACAAAAGAGATTCACAAAAGTGCTCTCAAAAAGGAAAGAAGAGAGGGAAAGAGAATGCAGGAAAGGAGGGAAGGGAAAGGGGAGGCAAGCAAATTTTCTTGCTTTCTGTTAGTTATTTCCTTTCCAAGGATAATTTCAAGCAATGTATAGCAAATCTCAATGAATATTATAAACAGCAAAATTCTTTTATAAAAAATATTTTACCTGTAGAGTTTTCTCTAGTTTGCTTTTTTCTTTCATAAGTAAATCATATTCTTGATTACAATTCTGAATTATATTATCTCTTTCCTCCAAATCACATTCAAATCTTCTGCATTCTTCTTTCCATTTTTGCTGAGAAGTCTGGAAAGCTTTCTCAACCTCATTTGCCTTTCCTTGAAGTTCTGTATTCTGTGCTATTAAAAATAATTTAAAAGCAGGTACTTTTATAACCATAAAAATTGAATCATTATGAGTCGAAAAACTTAGACACTGGAGTTGATTCCATTTACAATATGATCCTAGGACAAAACATTTAACCCCTTTTCACACCAGTAAACTCTTGAAAAATTCACTGTCCCAGAAACAATCTATTTTATAATTTCCTAATCTCTTCTTCCCCTCCAGACAAAGGTGATTTTTGCCATGAATTTTTTTGCTATATTCCTAGAAGCACATCTAAGTTTAAGTACACACAGCCTCAGTAGCAACTCTACTGCTTTTTCTCCTATTCAAGAAAATAAATTAAATGTTTTTTAAAAGACTGTGAGATACAGGACTACTTTTTTTTAAAACTCAATAGATGACAGATTTTGGTATGTGACAACTGGAAAGGAATGATTGTGTTGTGCCGTATACATGAGAGCATCACAAAACTGAGCTTGGGAACTAGTGTGCCAATTCTTACAACTATAGTTAAATTTACAAGTAGGCTTCAACTCACCTCTCATCCTAGTAATACCTCAACAATAACCAATACCTCTCAACTCACTACAGCTATTGCTATCTCAGCATCAGAAATGAAGTAACAAAAGGTTTCCATGTCTGGTTAAACCTTTCTGATTAACCTTTCTGACTCTCCAAGCCTTGGTCAAAATAAAATGCTTCCTAGTTGTTATAAAGATAAAATGAGGAAATATGGACAAACTCACTTGTTAAACAAAATGCCACAGTTAGTATTAATATAGTATTACTTTTAGATTTTATCCTTGGTGTTCTGAATAAATCATACAGTCATAAGGCTCAACACTGAAAGGTATGAAAGGCACAAAGTCCCTCTCCCATCCAGTTGCCCGCTCTACAAGCCATTATTCCACAGTCTAGAATTCACTACTATAGGTCAAAAGACTGAGGCCATTCTGATTCCTGATCCTATATATATGTCCTATTTTTTTCTTGGAAATCTTTAGGTTCTTATTTTTTGTCTTTTTCTAAAATTTCATAATGCTGTGCCTTCAGATGTGTCTACTTACTTCCATAGCACTGAATGTTCAATGGGGCCTTTCAATCAGGCAACTCAACTCATAATCTTTAGTTCTGATATGATCTCTTAAATAATTTCAATGATTTATCCTTCTGTTTTGTCTCATCTCTTTCATTCAATGTTCCCTATAATTCAGTTTTTGTCCTCAAATATTCTTTTATCTCCTCCTTTTTGACTTCTGTCTTTTTCACTCTCATTTCTGGGAGATTATTTCCAGCTTAATCTTCCAATGCTCTAAGAGCTCCCTTTTTTAAAATGTATGTTTATAATGATAATATAATGAATATCCATATATCCACCATATTGTTCAATTTTATCTGTTTTGAAATGTATGTAAATTTTAAGAAAGCATATAAATAAATTTTTTAATGAAAAAACAAAAACCAAATATATTCTTTTGTTTGTTTTTCCTCACAGAAGAAATATATTCTCTTTCAGCTCCAAGGATATTAATTAATTCTACTTATTTGTTAAATCCTGCCCCTGAAGAGGTTTGGATTCTTCTATTTTTTTTTTTCTATTTATTGTAGAGACTTCCCAAAGTATCTGATAATTCATGGCTGTCTGCTGTCAATTAAGAGCAACTATAAGGATGACACACCTTTCATCCGCCCATATATACCCATCACCAAGACTCTGAGGCTAATGGTAAAGCTTGATAATTGTGTTCTTTACTAGAAGAGCCTTTTACAGACACCTCCCAGCAAAGTATCATTAGATTTTTCCTCTTAACTTGATCAGGTGAGTGCAGAAGAGCCTTCCAAGCTCCTACATGTAGGGTAGAAATCTGGGTGCTGGTTTTTGAGGAAGCTAATAGAAAAAGAAAGCTGGAAAGAATAGTACCTGAATGCTTAGCAATAAGTATTCCATCTTCCTATTTTGTCAGTCTGAAGACCCTCTGTTTTATCATCTTCAGAAATTAAATTTCCCAACTTTCACAAGGAAATGGGAGCGATCCCAGAGTAACATGCTTTTGAAAAGGAGGTCTAAGAAACTGCCTCTAGAGTACCACATCACTGCTAGTTTTTTTAAAGAGGAATAAAGGCAGGGAGCACGCAGGAAGGAAGAAAGAGGAGTTGTTCATTTTTAGTTGTTCCCGCAGGCCCGGGCTGTGACCCAGGCCTTTGGGCTATACCACCTGGGCCACCGGGACATAAGACCATCTAATGCTCTTTATTTTATTCACTACTGCTATTCAAATTCCTAATTACAACAGTGTCTGGTGCTTCCAGTTCATGAACCTTTTGGCTATCTAAAAAGCTGTCTGTCAGTTTTCCCCACTCGTGGCTTAGGATTCTGATATCTTTGTCCTGTTCAGTTATCTTTCAACCATTTGCTTTCCAACATGCAAATTTGTCTCTCATCACATCTCCTATTCTTCTCAATGCTTTGAGATTCTCTCTTTTAATAACCCTTAACTAAATTACGTTGCTTTTAATTCTACCCTTAATATTTTATTATAGAAAGTTTGAAAGATACAGAAATTCCTACAATTTATTAACATTGAACTGCATTTGCTTTATTACATATTCATCGATCTATCCATTCATGTATCCATCCATCAGACCATCATACATTTTCATGCATTTCAAAGCAAGTTGTAAATATATTTCACTCCTAAAAAATTCAGCATGCATATCATTAACTAGAAATTTCAATATAAAGTTTTTTTGCAGGTAAAATTTATATATAGTGAACTGCATAAATCTTAAATGCACCATTCCAAGAGATGTGACCAGTGCTACACTCAGGTAACCCAAGCTCCTGTCAAAATATAGAACATTTCCTTTAACCATCAAGTTTCCTCAAAACTTTTCTGTCTCTATTGCCAACCCATTCCAAAGGCAACCATTATCCTGAATTTTATTTTAGCTTTCCTTTTTTAATTTTTTTAAATTGCTACATTACTCTGATGTATTTACTTTTCAATTTTTATAGTTTTTTACTGACAGCCTCACATCAAGAATATGGTTCCTTACACTTTATATGGTCTGCATCTTAGTCACCTTAGCTGTCTGAGCTGCCTGAGCCACAAGGGTACTTCTATTCTGATTTTTTTTCACCAGCAATTAGTTCTCTCTGTCCCAGAATTTCATATTAATGGAATAGCTGTTCTTTTGTGTGTAAATTTCCAGTTAGTATCATGTCTCTAAGATTCAGTCATGTTATTGCAGGAAGCAGTTGCTTCCTCTTACTGCTGAGCAGTATTTCACTATATGAATATAATACAAACTGTTTCTTTCTTTTTTGTGATCAATGGGCATTTGATTTTTATTTTTTCCAATTTGGGGTTGTCATGAATACAGCTGTGAAATTCTTACAAGAGTCTTTTGTGGAAAATGGTTCTTGGGAGGCATGCCCTGGTAGAGTAGTGGTTAGGTCAGCCACTTTTCACCGGCAGAGTCCACATACAACCCAAGAACCCAGGTTCAAGACCTAGGACCAGAAGAAACAACCAAGATGAAAAACTAAATAAAATAAATAGATGCTTCTTTCTCCTCTGCCTTCCTTCCTGCCTGCCTACTCATCTTCATTCCTGCTTGTACCTTTCCTTAAAAAAAAAAAAAAAAATACAAAGTTCATGCAAAAATATGGATGAACTCATAAACACAATGTTATGTTAAAGAAAGTAGCCAGGTACCAAAGAATGCATACTATATGATTCCATTTACATAAAATACAAAAAAAGGCAAAATTAATTTTTGCTTTTAAAAATCGCTATAGTGATGGCTCAGGTGCTAAGCCAGTGACTAGGTCACAGACCATGTAAAGCCCAAGGACCCGGGTATGTGAGGGGGTGCTAAGAAGCAGGGAACAACCAAATAAATAGATAAAACTGTTTCCTCCTCTTCTTCCTTCCTTCCAAAAAATGCTTCTTCCTTTTCTCCCTTCCTTCCTCTCCAATAAATAAATACATTTAATAAATAAAAAAATAAAATTGGTACAGTAGTTACCCATGTGGAAGGAATTCCAATAATTTTCTGATCCAGGATCTGGATGCTTATTATAATTAATACTTGTACTTGTTGTGAATTATATATATATACAATACTTGAATTTAAAATATTTTTTAAAAGATGCTCATATGCTATATAACAGGTAGCTTTTGAATTTAAATACACTATCTTTTTCTTTCCCAGTCACCATACATACTCTAGCCCAGTGGTTATGAAACGTAACTAACAAAAAAAATCACTTGCAATGCTCCTTGAACATACAAATTCTCATGCTACAGTTTTTGACTCTGACTGTATGTGGTAGGAGACCCAGAATATATGTTTATTTATTTAATTTCAATGTGATTCTACTGATTATTCATAGAACTAGAGCTCTAACAAAAAAGCGATTAACAGAATTTTGAACTCCTCTCTCCATAAAAGCGCAACATTAAAAAAATTAATATAAAGTAGATAAATTTTCATATAATTACCAGACTTTAAACACACCCAGCAAAGTCTGCCCAACAAAAGTCAGTCAATAAATCAAAACCCTAGCTATACTTCTATATGGAAAGCATACACAACAGTGAGTAATGACAATGAGAAAGAAATGCTTAAATATGAGAAAAAATAAAAATAGCCTTACCACAGAGTTTTTCTTGGATCCTATGTGCCTCAGCTAATCTTTCTTCAGCAGCCCTTCTTCCAAGACTAACTTCCTTTCTAGCAACAGCCAGGTCATATTCCAGACTCTGTCGCAATGCTTCTCCTTTTTCAACCTCTGATCGTAGCTTGGCAATCTGGCTCTCATAGCTTGCCAGCTAAAAACGGATTTCCAATATCATGATCCAATATTAAAATATGTCTCTAAGATTATGAGAGCATACATTCAACATTTAAATTTCTTAGCAAAGTTTGTAATATTTACAAGACAAGAACCTATTATGAATTTATATTTTCTAAAAAACTGGAAAGGAAACACACTAGCCTTACCAAATGACATGCATTACTTTTCTTATTTTAGAGAATTTACTAAAGAAAAAAATCATATATGAACTTTTTCTTTTTTTATTTTTAAAGGAAAGATAGAAGCATGAAGAGAGAGGAAGAAGTACTTCATTTTTATTTTTATTCAGTTTTTATTTAGCTGTGCACACTGGTTGTTTATCCCCAGATCTAGGACTTGAGCCCAGGGGTATATGGCTTGCTACTTCAGAGGGTAATGACCTAACTGCTGCTCCACCAGGGCGCATGTGAACTTCTTATTAAAATTAAAAATCACAAGTTTAAAGTTGAGAGTCATAGCTAAGAAATGAGAAAACTGCATGATATAGTAAGAACTATGAGAATTAAAAATTCATTCTCTCATCTCCTTCCAATTCCTTAATGAAATAAAAATACCAACTGTATAAAAATATACTTTGGTACATATTATCTATATTATTTCTCTTGATTATGACATTACTGCTAGCATATATGGTAATAAAAGTGGCAATTTTGCAGGGATCTTAATGAAGTAACTAATATCTAGATAACTAGGAATCTAACAACTACATATAATATAAATTAATATCCTTCCAATAAGTATTAGGGCAGAAGATAAAACAGAAAATTAGAACTAAATGATTTATAAAGTCCTTTCTCACCCTAAAATCCTATGAGCTAATCCTAAGTTCATTAAATATGAGATACTTGTTATATGTCAAGAAGTTAAATATATAAAAAAAATTTAAAGCCCTGATTAAATACTAAAGAAAGCTATTTTGAATAGTTTTATAAAAGAAGTAGCAAAGTTATGACATTTCAAAGAAAAGTAAAATTATTTATTGCTGTTGGGAGAGAAAGAGATGATGGATGAGAGAATGCAAGAAAGGTATGTAGGAAAGCACTTAGCTGCTATACCAGGCCCTAGAAATAGATGGTCCAATTATCAAATAAGAAAAGGCACAAGGATTCTTAAGTACAACATCAGAATTTACCATAAGTAGCTGTTAAGATATAGAGTGCAGCAGGAATTATTCTTTTTTATATGAAAGGAACAAAATGATAATTTCCGATTTTAATTGTCTTCGAAGCATGTGTACTTACAAAATAAGAATTCATAAGTATCTTCAATAATTAAAGAAAAAAATCATAGAACTTAAACTACATGTCAATGTAACTCTAATCTTTATTTCAGATCCCTCCATTCTCCCTGCCCGTTCCCTCCCTCCCATCAAGAGACTAAAGTTGTTAACATTTGGTCACTTCCAGTTGCGTCAGTCACCTAACTGTGTGCCCTCATATCCCTACCCTATCCTTTTCGAGCTCTGTTCTGTATTGTAGGTACTACATTTCCCCAACCCTCTTAACGACAGGCTTCTTAAGAGTTTTGACCAGTGAGAGGTAATTGCAATGTACTTGCAGACAGAAGAGAAGTAGTCAAGGTATTTCCCCCTCTCAAGTTCTACCTCTAATCACATCTCTGTCTTCCCTGTGGCTGCAACCCTGTGGCTAGTACCTCCTTCCATGGCCCTAACTTTCTCTCTAACCAATTTTGGCTTTTATCAGCCAGATTTATCAACCATATTAAGAGAGGAAGCAGCTTCCTAATTCTACTATACTCTGGGTGGCCTTAATATGCCCTATTTGTCTTTTCAGTTCTCCTAGCATCTGTATAATCTATTCCCTCTACTAATGTCCCTTTGTTGAAAAGGGTTTCTGTTTTCCTGATTGGACCCAAGTAATATTGTTCTTGGTGTCAGATATGCTCTCAAGACAAGTTTCTTATATTGGGTACAAACCTACATGACCCTAAAGAAAATGAAGACCTCCTTGCATGTAGAGATGGGTACTAGTGAGCCATGGCATACAGGACAGCATCAAAAGTATATAAATTATCATGTGCATCTATTTAGAATAAAGTTCTCATTGAGGAAAAGCTTTAGGAAATGAAATAGCAACTGCACTTTAACATTCTGGCAGGATTGTTTACTATCAGACCTGTAGGGTGAGAAAGCTAGATCTGACTATGCTGGAAATTTTACAAAATCAAAAATGACTATCCTCAGGCTTTAGAATCTCAGTTCAAGACAATCAGAAAGTCAGAAAGTTTCTATGTCAACTTTAAGATTCTCCATTTCTCATAACCCAGGGCAGACAAAACTAAGTACCAGAAAAAAATGTAATTATCAGTCGTGTCGAATTATAAGATGAATAAAAAGCCTCCCCCAGTGTCTAATGTTAAGATACTATCAATTGGGTATTAGGGAAGAAGGAGACAAAATGAAGGCTTCTGAAATTAAACAAACTTGAAAACTATGAATTCCCAAATCCTCCGAAACCCAACATCCTTTACCAATGAAAGCAGTCTCTGCTCCCTATCCTGAGGTAATTAGCCTTTCCTTGTCATGCCTGAAACAGCTATCTTGAAAGATTTGAAGTCACACCGCAACCATTCCTTGTCACCATAGATAGACTCAGATCAATATGCCACATAAGGAGAAATGCACAGTCTGCTCCAGGAAAAAGTATCTTAGAAAGAAAAAGATTTGTAAGATCTTGCTAATCTTGTATTAGCAGAAACTTGAAGAAGTTATATAAGATTAATTTGGATTTAATAAGCTAACTCTCTAACAGTTTGCTTAGATGAGTAACTGTAAGTTGTATTCAACATCAGCCTATAATCATTTAATAAAGTCAAAATGCCAAAGGTTTCCTAACAAAATATAGACACAGGAATATATATGGGAATGGTTTTATTACGAACAAACCAAAACCTTCCCTCTTCCAGGCTATATCCTCTTCAAGAGCCCAAAGGACATTCTTTTCCTAATTAAAATGGCATAAGATACATGGATTGGGCAACACAAGTATCCTTAGAAAGCTCTGGTGGGTAACCTTTCTATGCCAGAGACAAGAGCAGATGGCAGAAACAGAAGTGGGCTATGTCACAGCAGAGCTGGACTCCCTACTATCAGTCAAGGTAATGGAACTCCAGAGTGCCAGAGTTTAAGTGGTGAGATTAATTATTATAGAAAAAGTGAGCATACTTACTCTAGTGGGAAGCAGGAGTAGAGCTGTAATCATAGCGTTTTAACTGCCAGGTATGTGTGGTGCTATCTAACTGATTTCATGTACGTAAAGCAGCACTGCCCAATACTGGGTAATCCAAGTTTCCTACAATTTTAAGTTTTCTAGTAGCAATATTTTTCAAGTAAAAATATATGAATTTCAGCAATGTGTATTTAACTAAATATACCTGATTATCATTATTTCAACATGTAATTAAGAAAAATCGTTAGTGAGATTTTACTTTCTTTTTTGTATCAAGTTAATGAAATCCAGTATTTTACAGTTTTTACACTTATAGCACATCTCAATTGAGACTAGCCACGTTTCAAGTGCTCAAAAGACACATGTGTCTAATGGCTACCATACTGGAGAAGCAGGTCTAAAATCTAATTTGATCTAAGTCTAGCAAGCAGAATCCTGACTTGAGACTCTAAAATATAGCATCAGACCTTTCCACCTACTTCCAAACTCCTTGACTAAAGTTCCTTGGGGCAGCACTACCAAAGTATATACTATATTTCCCCCAAGTATTTACCAATACAAAAGGTAAAATTGTGAACTGGAGACTAGCATATGCAGTATCTCCTATACACAGCTGGAAAAAAAAAAAAGATGGAAGTAGAAATGGCCTCTCCCTAATAACCTAGTGTCCACTAACCACACAAACTACTAACCACTCATTTAGTTTCTCCTCCCAATTCTTGCGACTTTGAGCCTTGGACCTTTTTCTTTTTTTTTTTCCTTTTAAGGAAAGGTACAGTTAGGAATGAAGACGAGTAGGCAGGCAGGCAGGAAGAGGGAGAAGGAGCACTTTATTTCTTTTTAATTTAGTTGTTTTTCTTAGTTGTTTCCCTGGCCCCAGGGTCTTCAACCAGAGGCCCTGGGAAGTATGGGGACTGGGCCAGAGTGAACTAACCCACTAGGCCACCAGGGTGCACCTGGATCTTGATTTCTTAAGAGATTTTAATTCCCAAGGAGTGAATATTTCCACCAGGTAAGACAAAAGATCCAGTCTGATACATGCTACAACATGGATGAACCTTGAAAACATACCAAGTGAAGTAAGACAGACAAAAAAGGATAAATATTGTATGGTGCCACTCATATGAGGTATCTATCTAGAATATGTGAGTTCATAGAAACAAAGTAGCTAGAGATTACCTGAGACTACAGGAAAGGAGGAATGGCAAGTTACTACATAATGGGTACACAGTTTCTATTCGGCATGATTTGAAAAAAAAAAAAAAACTTTGAAAATAGAAGGGGAATGGTTGCAAATAGCACTGTGAATATAACTTAATTTCACAAAATTTAGTTATAAACAGTCAAAATGGCAAATAAGCATTTTCTCAAAATTAAAAATGTAAAAAAAAAAATTCCATTAAATTTGAAGCTAAAACTAGCTCTAGGCTACCTTTGGGCTCCTCATGTCATTGAAACAAAAGGCACTAGAGTACTGCTTAATTTGGATTTGGGTTTGTTCTGCCCCTGTCCACCCTGCACCCATCTCAGATCGGGAGCCGGGGTCCCTGAGTTTTACATGGTCTGTAACTTAGCCGCCTTGGCTGCCTGAGCTAAAAGGATATGCAAAAGGCACTACATTAGCTAGAGTGATTGATCCTGACTATCCAGAGAGTGAGGCAGGAAAATCCCAGGAAATCTGGGAATTCAGTGGCATAACTTTTAGTCTATCCATGTCTACAGAGATATACTATAGGCAGCACCATCAAGAAATCAAATTTTACAAGAATGAGGGTGTGGTTGCTCTACCAAGGCAACAGCTGGCCAAAAGTAAGGAGAACATGTCAGAAGCCCCACAAGAGCAAGGCTTAGACCAGGGATTAAAGCTCAGATAGCAGGACAGTGACTTGTCTCTGGCGCCACCACCCAGGCGTGGAATGCATGCGATCATCCAGATCGATAAGAAAAGCCGATGGACCAGTCTGACGTGAGATGTGTCTCAAGTGTAATATGTGACCAGGACGGACCCTCCACTAAGAAACAAAGGAATGACACAGGTTGAAGAAGACCACCAAAAACTTCAAAGGACAATGTCGCCTTGACTAATCAGGAACTGGAACCTGGTCTGCCCACCCTCTCTTCATCCCCTTTCCTCACCATGTGGGTTTTTTCCTTAAAAACCCAGGCTGCTGGCACAGCGGACAGGGTCTGGACCTCCCTTGATCGGCTCCATTCCTTTACCCTCTAATTAAATCTCTGCTTGCTCACTTGCCTAACTTTATTGTGGCTTCTTTGAGTGACCTGAACCCCACAAACACAAAACTCAGTTGTGACAAAATGATAAGTATCAACTTAAAACCTTAAGACTAGATCAAAGGATAAGAACTGCAACAGCCCTGAATGTTTCTTACATGTATATATTACCGATATTTTTTCTGTTTCCTCCCTTCTTGTATTATATGAGGAATGTAGGCATCATTTAACTTTTTTATTTATTTTTTTTTTTTTTTAATGAGGAAGAAGGAAGGCAGGCAAGAATGAAGGTAGGCAGGAAACAGGCAGAAAGGAATAGAAATGAAGAAGCATTTTTATTTATTTAGTGGTTCATTTTAGTTATATCCTCTGGTCCCAGGCCACAAACCCAGGTCCCTGAGCTGTATACATGGGCTGTGCTCAAGTCACAGGTTTAACCCATTAGCCACCAGGGCATGCTGCACTCAACTTTTTGAGCAAATTTCTCAGATACCAAACTAATAAGGTGAAGATATCTGTGAGATGGATGCAATGACTATTAAGTTTTTGTGTCTCTCATTTTGAGAAAGGTGAAAGTATCTTTGTCTAGAGGCTACTTGAGTTGCAATATATGATGCTATGTAGGAAGAAGATATTATTGCATGGGATGTAAATATGAGTAGAAGGGTGATAACAAATGTTAAAGAGCAAAGGTATGGCTTGCCAATCATTTGCCTGTTTGCAATCAGATCCACGTCTTGGCTCTAGTATATCATAGGAACTAAAATTCCTATGTTCCACTGCCAAATGACTCCTCCATCAGTATCTGTTTTAAGGTTTCTATTCCTTATTTTCAACATCCCAACAATGACTAAGCAGCTCCCATTGTGACTCTGTCTCCCACAGGACAGCCTCAACATCTAGACTCTAGTAACATCACCTCTACCCATTGGCCCTGTGGCCTAGAGGTGGTGGTGGTTTCTCGCTGTAACTAATCTCTGGGTGGGCTCAGCCTTCCTTGTTTCAATTCTTATCTCTTCCATCACTCAATTAGTCAATTCTATTAATGTCCTTTCTTTTGCCTTACTTAATTTCCAGATCTACCCACACAGATGATAAAAGCATGTTCTCTGCCCATGATATTTGCCCCCCTTAAGGTTCAACACATTCAATAAAACATGCAACAGCAGGAAAATGCTATCTCCCTCCTTTTCAAAACAAGTCTTTGTGCTCAGTTAGCTGTCTTAGAACTTCCTCTGTGTTCATCTTCCTTATTTTCCTCTAGGCCCCCTAGAGCATAACTCAGCCTCTAAAAAGAAAGGTATTTCACCTTTTTTGGGCCATGACCCTCTCTGACAATCAGGTAAAGCTTCCTCAGAAAAATGTAACTAAATGCATAAAATAAAATACTAAGGATAACAAAGAAAATGAAAATCCATAATATGAAAATAAATTTGTGATACCATAATCTATGTACTTCTTTAATAGGATTAAATAACAAGCTCAACTGGCAGGTCTAATAAGTACTGCAATTTCAAATTTGTTGCAAAGCGTGAATACTATTTCAAAATATTTGCAGTAACAAAATTGTGGTATGTTTCTGTGATTTTTATTGATGATAAACTCAAAACTACCATTGCTTGACGTTCAGAGAGAACAGGTTACGTCAAGTGAAGAAAATGCTTCATGGAATTTAGCAGTTCATAAAAATTAAAATGTAATTTTTCCATATCCAAGTATACAGATAACAGATTTCTCTGCTTCTGAGAACCCCAGTTTAAGAGTCCCATTCTTAGGAGAACTGAATGGATCAAACATGTTAAAGTCCTGCAATCTAGAGTCTATTGCCTGGACCCAGCTTTTCAGCAGTTTTTGGCTAAAGAAACTGATGCAGGAGTGCCCTGGTGGAGCAGGAGTTTCATGCAATCCACATACATCCCACCATCCCAGGTTTGTGTCCTGGGACTGGTGACAACAACCAACATAACAACTGAAATAAAACAAGTAAATAAAAGGCATCTTCTGCTTCTCTCTCCCTGCCTGCCTCTTCTCGGCTGACTTCCTACCTGCACCTTTCCTTAAAAAAAAAAGAAGAAGAAATGTATATTGCTCTTCTTTACCTTCTCCATCCCTAGTCTCTCAAAGATTTTCATTGTCATCACTATCTGAGCCAATGAGATTATCTTAATAGCTTCCTGGTCTCTTGCCCTATCTCACACATTATTATTTGCTCAAATGATTCTAACGACTACTCCAACAATAAAAACCTTGTGGAATTTTCCAACCCTAGTCAAACACATGAGTGCAACTTAGCCTCAAATGGAAGCTAGGAGGCTATAAACAACCCATCTCCATACGCTCTGACTACTAACACATTTTCTCAAGAGAAATCTATTATTTCAATAGATAGCAAAGAAAACCAAGACTCCTGAAAATTAAATAACTTGTCCAAGAACCCACAACAATAGCATTCCTAGAGAACGCATTTCAAAGAAGCTCTGTGGTAATGCCCCAGGGTGGTGTGTGTTAGCATCAGGAATATCTGATAAGGCAACGACACAGTCTCAGCTTGTACAACATTTCATTCTCCTCTGCCTTACTTTGTAATAGGCATATTTGAGGATTATGTGGCTAAACAAAGCATTATTACATATCATGGGTAAAATCATCTTATAAAATAATTGAAACAATAAGAATGAATAGTAACATAAGCAGAGTTAAAAAAAAAATCTGTTTTGAGAAAATAATATCTCTTGCCTAAAACAATTTTCAATCTCTTTATTGTGAACGCATAGGTCAAAACATTTGATAAAATATGAAAATAGTGTGTTCCACTAAGAAAATTCTAGTGACAAATGCAAATATATATGAAAGAATATATTTAATAGATGAATGATTATCATGACAATAATATTCTCAAGTAAAACATAATTTTGCTTTAAAAAATAAATTTTGAAGGTTATAAACAATGTTGGTTTAATAAATACCACTTTATATTCACGTAAATATAATATACATAGAAGCAACTACTTTAATTGCCACTAAAAATATAGGTAAAACAGACCACATCGTACATCCATTTCTTATCATTTTCATCAGAAACCACTGTTTCTTAGAGATACCCTAAAAACTCATTTTTTCATACATATATTCAAAACATGACTGAGTAAGGGTTATCACATACTGCCGCTATCTACCAGCAGGCAAAGTAAGAGACAGAGACAAAACATGATCACTGCATTCAGCTCTCAGGCAGTTTATACACTAAAAGGAACAGGTAAACATGGAATAAACGCATTTATTCTAAAGTATCTGTAACATCAACATGTTGTGGGAAAGCAAAGAGTAATCAATTTCACCTAGAGAGACTTTAAAAGATTTCCCAATAGGACAGCATTAGAACTCAGCAAAAAGTGAAAGAAAACACTGTTTATACTTAACTACCAGTAAATTAAAACTACCATTACAGTGCACAGGCACTTTACAAATTTCATTCCACTTAATTATCATAACAATGTTTTGGGACCAGTATTTCACAATGAGAAGCCAATGATATACAGATGTCCAAAGTTACCTATCTTATAAATGGGCGAGCCAGGGATGACACCAGGTCTTACAGCTCAATATTGTTCCCAGTACACAAGGCTGCCTAGTCTGAGATTTGAGAATCAGTAAGATTTAAATAAAGAAAAAAACAGCAGACAGAAGAAATATAACTATATAATTTATAAAATATCTTAAAAGAGAAATATAAATATAATCCTTAGAATGCATATTTATATAACACATTTATCAAGTATGTATATATATGCACACATATATACATACTAATAAAATATATAATAAAAAGAAACTAAAATCACTTACAAATTATACTGTGATAAAAGAGTCAATATTCAAACTTACTTGCTTAAAAAAGTCATTGCTTTAGGATTGAGACCATAAAGGAGCCTACAAAACGAGTTCAAAAATGTCTAATTTACAAATCCTTTAATCATCAAATACATTTTTCAATTAATACTTTGAATCAAGTTTAATCAATCTAATTAAAATAAATTCAAGATGCATACAAATGTATAAAAAATTCATTAAAACTAATAGAATTCCACTATATTAATAAAAAGATGTTTTTTAGTTATAATTCCTTTTTTTAAGCATGACATTTTTAGTAGTAAATGTAAACATGGAGTTTGTATGTGAAAGGAATCTAAAATAATCAAACTCTAGTTTTAATATTATCTTAGAGGAAATTAAATTCTACCTCTGCATTGTGCTTAGTTGTTATTTCTAACTTTTCTTTCTTAGCCCGATGGAGTTTCTTTCTGAGATCAGCAGCAATATCCAAGTCTGTTTCATTTTTAAGCATTTGTTTTACCTCTGATGAGGCATTCTTCAACCTATAAAATAAGATCATAAAAAATCTAATTGTCATTAAATATATTTGACATCATTTCTGATCTTTCTGACAACTTGCTTTTCAAAAACCACAGAGAACTGAGGTCCTTCTACTAAAGAAACTTAAATCCATTAAAAGATACTCATTGCAAAAGTTAAGTAGAAATGCAAAGCAGTATATGTTAGAAACAAACCTCTGTTCATTGGGAAACTACATTATTCAAGATTGGTACTTACAGACTGTCTGATCCTATCTTTATTTGGGTAGTTTTGAAAGAGACTGAGTTCTTCTCTCTTTTCTTTTAAATAATATATTTATTTATTGCTAATGTAATAAATGTTTCAAAGGTATAAATAAGAAAATACAAATTCCTGCTTAAGAATACCAAAGTAGGAGCGCCCTTAAGAAATATCGGTTAGGCCTGCCACCTCCAGCCAGCACAAGCCACATATATCCGAAGGACCAAGGCTTATGTACTGGAACCGGTGGGGAATAACCAAAATGAAAATCTAAATAAAATAAATAAATGCTTCTCTCTTCTTGCCTGTCTGCATCTCTCCTTAAAAATATATGTGTGTGTGTGCGTGTGTGTGTATATGTATGTATATATATATATATATATATATATATGTATGTATCAAACCAAAGTTCTCTACCTCTCACTCAACTGTTTGCTCACACACACATACATACCCAATTAAAATAACCACAAAGAATTTAGAGGTGTAAACTTACAAAAGCAAAAGCAATAAAATACTAGAAGCTGGGAAGCAGATGGACAACCTAAAAAAGCTGAATTCAAAGCCAACAGTGGAAAAAGCTGTCCAATTTATATTAGAGCCCCCACTCCAACCCCCCACAAAAGCTCAGTAATTGTTAAGACCTTTGAAAATAAGGATAAAAATAAAGCAGAAGACAGGAGAACTGGTTGAAATTCTGCCAAAAATATAATTAGATCCTCAGAATCTCTACCCCCCTTCTACCACAAAACTGGGTACCCATCTCCTCCCCACGATGGCAGAACACTAGGGGTTTATTCCCTAAAGAGCATGAAACAGAAGGTCTGTGGATTGGAGACATCAGATACAAGTAGGATAAGGGTTCCATACTAAAATCAAGTAACAGAAGTAATGAATTATATAATAAATGAGATCCCTGGGCTTCTTATCTGCCACAACAATGGCAGTCGAGCAGAAATCAGAAGAATTTTCCCTGGGGAGTCTAACCAGCAAGGTGGAAAAGATCTGAAAATGCTGATGATAAGGATTCTCCAGCAAAATAGCTTAACCAGATCTCAGTACAAAGAATGCCACGAATACAAATCCTCAAACTGTGTTTCCAAACAACTTTTTAGGGCACTACTTTTAAATATGAAGACAGTCAAGGATCACATGAGTTTAGGAAGAATCTAATATGAAAGACAAAGACTAAAAATAATAAAATGAGGGTGTGGGTGGCAGATCACTATACCAAAATTGAGACACAAGAAGTAAATTCATACATATATAATCAATTAATTTTCAACAAGAGTGCCAAGGCAATTTAGTGGGAAAGGAATAGTCTTGTCAACGAGAGGTGTTGGAACTATATCTATAAGCCAAAGGATGAATTTAGACCCTTACCAAAACCATATAAAAAAAGGAACTTAAAATGAAACACAGAACTAAATATAAGACCCAAACTTATAAAACTTCTAGAAGAAAACATAGGAGAAAAATCTTCAAAACCTTACATTAAGCAAAGATTTCTTAGATATGAATCCAAAAGAATAACCAATAAAGAAAAAGAATAGATAAAATGGACTTCATAAAAACTTAAATTTTTTGCACTTCAGAAGACATTATTAAGGGTGCGCCCTGATGGAGTAGCGGTTTGGTGAGCCATCTTTGATTGGCGCAATCCACATATATCCCAGGATGGGTTCGCATCCCAGGGCCAGGAATAACAACCAAGAGGAACAATTAACTAAAATAAGAAAGATGCTGCTTCTTCCTCTCCCTGCCTACCTGCCTCTGCTCACCTTCATTCCTGCCTGCACCTTTCCTTTAAAAAACAAAGACATCATTAAGAAAATGAAATCACATGGCAACAAATGGGAGGAAATAGGTACAAATCATGTATCTGCTAAAAGACCTGTACCCAGAATATATAAAGAAATCTTAAAGCTGAATAATAAAAGACAAATAACCCAACTTAAACATGGATAAAAGATCTGAAGAGATTTTTCACCATTGAAAATATAGAAATGGCAAAAAAAGAACAAGCAAAAATGCTCAACACCATTACTCATTCAGAAAATACAAATTAAAATCACAATAACATATGAGTAATTATTTTACAACAAAGAAGCCAAGAGCATACAATGGAGAAAGGAAAGTCTTTTCAAAAATGGTGTTGGAAAAATTGGACAGCCACATGCAAAAGGATGAAACTAAATCACTCTCTCATATCAAACATAAAAATCCAAAATGGACTAGATACTTGGATGATAAATTCAGAAGCCATAAAACACATCGAAGAAAATAGAGGCAACAAATTCCAAGACATTGACCTTAGAGATGTCTTGGGGATTCAACTTCAACAGCAAAGAAAACAATTCAAAACAAACAAATGGGACTATATCAAACTAAAAAGCTAGGCAGAGCAAAAAAAAAAAAAAAAGCCAAAAAACTACAGAGTAAAACAACAGTCAACTGAATAAAATACATCTGATATCACACATCTGATAAGGAGTTAATATGCAAGATATATAAGGAACTTCATATAAGCCAACAACAAAAATTTTAAAAATTAAAAAAATAGGAAAGAGATCTGAATAGACACTTCTTCAAAGAAGAAACTCATAAAAAATGTTCATCATCATTTCTTACTAGGGAAATGCAAATATAAATTCCTCAGAAAAGGTAAATCTACAGAAATGGAAAGTAGATTAGTGGTAAGTAGAAGTTAAGCATCTCCATTTATCCAAATTCTAGAATTTTTCAGAAAAATATAGCCATTCAAAATTATGACAGATAAATATTGATGTTATAAATTGTATCCCCAAATTGAAAAGGTCAAATAGTAATGTTTAGTATTATTCTAATTTTTAAATATATATATTTCATATTTTCATGAGAAAATATCTAAACAAATATATATCTAACTTTCAGGGTTATCGTTAATTAACTCTCAGGATTGTAAGTATTTTTTAGCTAGTTATTAAAACTGCTAGAATTCTAAGTAATTTTACTGCATTCATATTTTTTCTAAAAATCCATGTATAATTTGTATTGAAATACATACACATACACATATATATGCATATAATATAGAATATCAGAACAAGAAGAAACCTTGAAGATCCTCCATCCAGCAGTTTTAAACCATATTCCTTACCATGGTGATAGAACACAATGCAATTTCACCCGTGACCCTTGTAATTTTTGTCCTCTTCAAGATGAAAAAAAAAAATTTAAAGGAAAGGTGCAGGCAGGAAGAGAGAGGAGGAAGAAGCATTTTATTTTCATTTTCATTTTTCACTGGTTGTTCCCCCTAACACCCCCACATGGGACTTAAACTCAGAGGTATGTGTTCCTGCAGATGCAACTGACCTAACCGCTACTCTACCAGGGTGAACCCTAAGATGAAATCTTAAGAAAGAAAAAAGTTTACATTTTATTCCTTTAATCCCTACCTTGCTCCAAAAAGAATTTCAGGTAGATTCTGACATTTAAGTGGAAAATGTTTAATAGTAAATCCTTTTTATAGATGAAGTACATATTACTCATGGTTCTTTCCCCACCCACATATCCTTTGCTGAAAAGTTGGCCTAGATCAGTTCTTCTCAAACTAAATATGAGCAAGGACTATCCCCCACCCATGATGCTTTTGCAAAATATATGGTAAATGAATTACTAAAATAGAAAATTCTAAAATAGATTTTAAAAAATCCCAAGTGTTTTTTATTATTAGATTCAACAAACAGAAAATTACTGTTACATGATTATGAGTTTTTAAACACTTTCAATTTCTGTATTAATTTCTTTGTAAACATGTCCAAAATGACTCAGTTTTATATTACGGACTTCGCCCATTAGAGGTGAATAAACCAAAGAGCCTCACCCAAAGGCAGATATCAGTGGAACAAAAAAGATAATAATTCTTGAAATGTAAATTCCAAGTAAAGGAGTAGTTAGCAACAGAAGTTAAAACTAAAAAAAAAAAAAAAAAAAAGATAAATTTGGGGTCACAAGGAAAAATGAGAAATTGTGAAATTAAAGATTATACCACAACAAAGTAATGATCACACTAAAATGTAAATAAGCAGAATTATCAGGAGATGAAAAGATTTAGAGAAGTGGAAATAAATAAATTATTTCTTTTGTTTTTAAAGGAATGGTATAGGCAGGAGTGAAGGCAAGCAGGCAGATAGGCAGGAGAGGAGGAAGATGCACTCTATTTTATTTTTATTTAAGTTGTTCACTGTCTTCCCCTTGGGCCTGAGACTTAAATCCAGGAGTACTTGCTTTGCTCCTACAGAGGTAACTGACCTAACCTCTGCTTATCACTGCACACCCCAGACATGAGTTTCACAAGGAGCACAAAGTGTCACATAAAGACTCCAGATCCAATTCCAATTCCCATCAGGCATCATTCCTGCTCTCCCAGTCCTATGAAATTTGTTTCCATTCCCATGTCATGAAGATTCTTACAATCAGCTCCTCCAACCACTTCTCCCTATTTGCAACCAAAAGTATTCCTCAACTGAAGGAAGAATCTGGAAACTTACCTTTGGGTATCACCAACTGCATTACTTGAAGCATTTAAGCTCATGTTAAGACTTCCAACTCTTTCAAACTATTCCTATATTTCTTAATGATATAGTTGTTGATGATTGAAAGTGTCCAAGATGTCTGGGACTTACAGGTTAGATGGGTTGAAGTCTGTTAAAATAGTAAACAATACAACAGTGGTTATATATGTGAATCTTGAAGGTGATTTTTTTTTTTGTTCAACCTATTTGCATTTTTTTAATTATTGTATAACAAACATAAGATATAATTCCTAAAATATATGTAACATTTTATTTCTTTTAAAAAATGATCAGAAGCAAAAAATGACAAAATATTTTAAAAAGCTCCTTCTTGGAACAACAAAGTAATAATATTAGATTTTTCTAGTTTCTCAAATAAAAAATATCATAATAATAACTGAAAGTATTCTCAAAAGGAACAAACATCACCTAAAGAACAGAATTCATTCTGAAAGTAAGTCCTCAGAACCTTTTTCATAAATGATATACTTCCAAAACTACAATCCAAGAGGCCAAAGTAATCCCAAATGAAAGATCTCATGACAATCAAAGGTTTTCTCCCAGCAGACTGAAGAGGAAGATATAAAAAGTATGTTACTTACATCAGCTTTACCTATGAAAGGAGGGGAGACAATCCAAATTACATAGATTCAACCATTCGAAGTTACTTTACAGACATTTCCAGTAGGCACAGAGCGGCATGATCAACGGCCTACAGAGAGACATTCCCAAGTTGTATTGTGACTTCTGCAATATATCCCTCACCATGAGTCTCCATCTGTGAGAAGGATACAGTGTAGTGACAGGAAACACAAAAAGAATGGGAAAACTACTATCAGAAATGGATGGAGAGTAGGCTCAGAGCCTGATGGACAAAACAACTGCTGCATTTCAACCAGAAAAGATTTCTCCTATGCCATTCTTTGCTTCTCCTCCTCAAGGGGCAATGATCCCACCTCTACCCAGTTTCCCGGGTCTTCCTAGTCCTGGGATGATGCCAGCACCCCTTATGGGGGGTCCAAACATGATGCCAGTGTGTGTCCTCCTCCTCCTGGGATGACACCAGCAGAGTCTGCTCTTGGAATTAGGCCACCTATCGGAAGCCACATGCCAATGATATCTGGGCCTCCAGTGATAAGATCTGCTCTCCATTCCCTGATGTTGCCCACTAAGGCAAGAATGACTCAACCAGACAGATAAGGAGGAGAGCCTCTTTCTATAACTTTTTTATTACTTGGTCTATTTCACCAGATTATGGTACTGTGATTCTGGGTGTTTTCTAACAGCATGACAAGGGAAGATTTGTTTCTCCTTCCTAGCAAAGAGAGAAAAATAGTTTTGGAGAAAAGTAAGTGGGACAATAAAAGCAATCTTTATTTGTATTGTGAAATGTGGAAACAAAATTATAAACTCTTTTAGTTAAAAAATAATAAAGGAAATTTACAACAGTATGAGGGAATCTCCAGGTTAGCATTTTAAACAGAGAGATAACAATGATGAAGCAGGTCCAAGGTGACATAAATAGCAAGATGCAATAAGTAGCTCTCAGTTTCCTAGCAGAAGTCCAATATCAAAACAAAACAAAAAAAATAAGTTTTAGACTCAGATTTGAGTTAAAATTCCAGTAAGTATCTTACTAATATGTGGCTGTGGGCCAAACTCTCTGAGTCTATTTCCTCAGCCATCAAAAGGGGATAACTACATCAGTCTCATAAATTTCACATTAAAATAATACATAAGCACAAATATAGCATTCAGCCACTATGAGTTTCTAATACTGAACACAGAAACCTCTGAGAAAAATACAATAATTCTTGATAAAATAAGAGAGCAGGTAATACTTGGGGATAATTTGGTCTAGAGGAAAGACATAATAAAAGAATTGCTTTGTGAAATTGTGGGTATATGGGGACAGGTAGAATATTAAAAAAAAGAAAGAAAGAAAGAAATCCTATACTGCTCTGTCCCTGGTACCAATAAACATACCTCAGAGAGCTCACTGAAAGAGACTGAAATAAGTCAACTGAGATGCAGATTCAATCATAGTGTTGGGCACTGACTAATGGTTCCTACTGATGAACATCAAGAGATCTTTAAAACAGTAATTCATGTATCAAAGACAAAATTGATGGAATTTTGCCCCAGACAGGGGAAGAAAGAGCTACCACTTCTCCAGGGACCTAAAAGACTGTCTGGGAACAGTTAGTGTTAAACACATATGATTGTCATTAATTATTACACACCAACCATTATGCTTGACACAATATATATATATGTATGTATGTACATGTGTGTATGTATATATAAAACTTTGATCCTTACAACACTGCAATGTAGATTATCCCTTTTTCAAGGGCGAAAACATTCATTGATAAGAAGTGACTTGCCAAAAGTCACAGTTTTTATGACCATGATTTCAACTCATAAGTATCTAACTCTGAAGCCCAAGCACTTTCTACAAGACCATTGTTGATACATAGAGTTGTACCAAAAAAATATCTTAGTTGAGGCTTATTATTCTCACCCCAATAAAGGAAGGAAGTCCATTGGATCCAAAGAAGCTAACAGACTTGCCTAAAGTCAGCTACTAAACATGGAACAACACTAAAGATTCAAACAAACCCCTCTGATACTGAGTCCCCAGATCTTTCCACATTACTACCAGGTCTCCGAAGGTCAGACTCCAGAGAAACTGCCTTCACAATGGAAATAATAAGAATGTAAAAGGAGTGGACCCTTCTATACTTAAAAGTAATGTCCGAGGCACAAAAGTTTGTGTATAAAATGTTCCGATTTTTGTGAAAAAGAAGGTACACATACACACACGTATGTACATGAGTCACAACAAGCATAAACAGAGCCTCTCCTTGCCTCATAAGAAAAGAAATGACATAGTTAGGGCCTTAATATGTTATTTTTGTTTGGTGCTTATTTTGTGCAGAAAAGGGTGGGAAGGAATTTACCAAATTTGAATAAAGTTTCAGTAAAGCTAAACTGAAGAAAATCATCACTTTTTAGTGTATTATTTTGGCATCTAACATCCTTAAATATGAGTAGTCTAGCTCAGGAGCAAGTTTCATCAATTTCCAGATCACTGAGAAAGATAATTTAGTTGGCATATGGTCCTCACAAACTCTGCCCCTCTTGCATAACATCCTCCTCTTTCATTAGTAGAAACTGTAACTTGTTTCTACCACTAGAATATGGCACTCTGATTTTATAAAACTCTATTTTAGCAGACTGAAGTGATAATCTCCTGCTGGCCCTGAAGAAGCAAACCACAGGCTATAAACTTCCTATCAAGAGGGTCGCATGGTAGGGAACTACTGCCTCCTGGACTTTAGGGCAGTCGCCGCTCCACAGAGAGTAAAAAGCAGGATCCCTCACTTATAGATGCTAACAGAGAGTAAATTATGCCAATAACCTGAAAGAGCTGGGAAGCAGATTTTTTCCCAGTCAAGTCTCCAGATGAGAACACAACCCAGTCAGTCCTGCAACTGCAGGCTTGGAACTTGGACAGAGGGGTCCACTAAGCTGTGGCCAGAGTCCTCCCCTATAGAAGCTGTAAGATAATAATGGGTGCTGTTTTAAGCCACTAAGTCTGTGGTAACTTGTTACACAGCCACAAAAAAACTAATATAGATAAGAAATTTCAAAAGTTTCTTACAGGGTCAAAAGAAAGAAATTGAGTGACAAGTAAAATATATTGTTTCACACCAGTCCGGTCTGTGTGTGTCTTTTATGAAGTCTCTTTGTTTCGCTAGAGTTTAATTTCCTTATTAATTTCAATGAAAGCATTTGCCTGCCCTCTGTCTTAGATAACTAGATAGAGAAACTGGAAAATCACAAGCAATGCTTTTGACAAAAAAGAAGCATAAAGCACAAATGAATAAGGGCAAACCACCAATAGCCACAAAATATGCATGAGAAGAGGTATATATAAAAGACAAAACCAGAGCAGACAAGACAAAAAAAAATTGACTTTAAAGGTAGAAAACAAAAAGGCTTTTTAATTAAAAAATCAAGAGATATCAAAAAGAGTCAAGAGAAAGTGACAAAATACTGAATATCGACAAAGAATAATGAACATGCAAATAACAGGAGCTCCTGGAAAAAAGATCAAAGCAAGGAAACAGAACAAGCATTAAAAAAATTGCAATTCAAGGAAAATTTCCTGAAATACAAAAAGATTTTAAATCAACATTCTGAAAAAACAAACTGCATACCTGAGCATATAGAGCAAACACAATACTAAGATACATTCTAAGATAATTACTAAACTTTACCAAAACTTTGTACATAAATGTTAATAGGAGCATTGCTTACAACAGCTAAAAAGTGAAAATGACCCAAATGTCCATCACTACATCAACAGATAAATATGAAATATTATTCAATAAAGTACTGATGATGCCACAACGTGGATGAACCTTGAAAACATTTTGCTAAATAACAGAAGGCAGACACAAAAGGTTACATATTGTATGACTTTTATGAAATGTCAAGAATACCCAAATCCATAGATATAGAATGTAGTTTTGTGGTAGGGAGAGTAGGGAGAAGGGGAATTAGATCTAATTGCTAATAGGTTTTGTTGTTGTTGTTTTTGGTGGTGGAGAGATTGTGATAGAAATACTCTGTAATTAGTGATGATTTTTTGAAACATACTGAATATCCTAAAGAATACTGAATTGCACATTTCAAAATGTTAAGACTTGGTCTTATGAATTACATCTCAAATTTTAAAATTCATCCTAAAAATGTCCTATCTAAAGTTTCTTTTAGCAAATTCTTATTTCTGTCCTCTCTCTGACATCAGCTCCTCATTACACTAGGGTTCAAGGGCCTTACCTCAGTGGTTTCAGGAACAGTACATCAACAAAGGTCCAAAGTGAGGTCTGTGGCTGAATTTGAACTATGAAAGGATGTCTATGCCATTGAACAAAGCAGATAAAAATGTAGCAAAATCTCCCTTTTCTTGTACCAGAATAAAACAAAGGCAAGAAGTGATGAGGACAGTAAAGTACCTAGATACAGTAGAAAAAATATAAGTGGAATAGGAAGCTAAGCCCAAGAATTTCAGGGTCTTCCTATGTTTCTAGTTTTACTTGAAACTCTACAAGGGAAACAACAACTTGGCAAATTTACATGAGTAACTAAAAATGTCTTGATATGTAATCAATATCAATCTTTCTCTTCAATATGTGTAACCTTTTAAATGATTTCCACTCAACATTATCTATGAGCAAATCATCTGATACCTCAAAGTCACTCCCTGTCTTCATTCCAACTGTAACAAACATCCTTTCTCCAGGCACCATACTAAGAATTTTCTATAGATTATCTCACTTCACTCTACATCAACCCCCAAGGGGAATATATTGTTAATATACCCATTTTATACCTGAGGAAACAAGGCTTAAAGCTATTCCCTTGTCCAAAATCACATCTCTAGGTGATGGCAGATTAGATTCAAACCCAAGTTGGCTAACTAAGAGCTCTGCTGTGCCTTGGTATTGGCTTTCAAGAACATGGCTCATCTCAGCTCAGGAAACATAGAAAACCATGTCAGGAAAACACTTCCACTACCAACTGCAGATTTCTCAAATACAGTTCATTCTTCTCCACATCCAAACTAACTACAAGTGTTCTTAATGAAAGATGAATCAGACTTCCAATGGATTTTCCATTAAGATGACATTTCCACATATTTGGGCCAAAACCAAGCCATCCTATAGCAGTGGTGTATAAAGTGGTAAAGTGGTGTATAAAGGCAAAATTTAGATAAGTTTTTTATGTCAAGATATTAGTAGTGGAGTTAGACTATTCTCATTCCTACTACAACAGATGAGAGGGTATTAGATATATCCTTCTTTAATAAAGTTTTTAAAAATAAGTAATAGGGTCATTGAGCCAGAGGAGCAATTACATGGACAACCTCGGAGTAAGTACCAGCCAGGAAAACAGTCTACTTTAAATTCTAAGTCACTGCTTATACAATTTTCCCACTTCATATCTGACTCCTCAGTAGGTAATCTTGCTCATCCCTCAGTGTATCTACACAGATCAGGGAACAAGGGAGGTTTGGGGATGGGAGATGAAAATATAAAAACGACTATCGTTAAGGATATACTTCATGCCAGGTACTATGATAAGCCTAACTCATCACTGAATTTCCCAATAACGATGGTATTAGAATGCACATCACACAGATAAGAACACTGAGGCATGGCTAAGGTTGAGTAATTTGTGTAAAGATATTCAGTGGAAGTGTTAGAATTCAAATCCACATCTGGCTGACTCCTAAATCCATTCTCTTTCATAAAACAGTGCTGTCTTCAACATCTACATTAGAGGTGCCCAAAATTCTGCAGACATATATTTCACTTTTAAAAAGGATATTTAGCTCTTTCATCAAACAAAACCAAGACAAAGGGTATGAAAAAAATCAAATTTTAGAATTAAATGGGACATTAGAAGCCTGTGTTATCTTCCTTATCTGGGAGCTTAGATTTGCCTGAGGTAACACAGCTAATAAATGTCTGATTTAGGACTAATAATGCAGAAAGCTCTACACGTAAACCATTCCCTACATCTTTCCTCTTAGCAGGTTGCACTGCCTTTATTTCCCCCTTCATTTCATGGAAAGCCATATTCATTCCCTTTTCTACCACTGTTTTGTTGTTACTAGGTATGAATTGCTCAATAAAACAAGTGACAAAAAGGTAAGTTCTTTTCTCCAATATTATGGGGACTATAAAACATCAATGAGTAATACTACATCATAAAGATTTCAACACCAACTGAAATTGCTTCTCAAGTAAAATTATGCACTATTACCTGAGGCCTGCTTAAAAAAAAAAAAAAAACGAACAGGCATTCGCCTAGGATAAAATATGATTATGGTATAAAGAACAGTAAAGAAAAAAAAAAAACAAAAAAAAACAGGCTCTGTTTCTTCAGAAAATTTACAGCCTCAAAAAAACTTTTCTAAATCAGAGTCCTAGAGGATAAGCAATAGAAGGTATAGAAGATAATATAGCACAATTTATTCTTTCGTTTATCGAACATTTACGGCGTCTATAGTGTGTGGATGATGTTTTTGTTTTGTTTTGTTTTAAGATTAAAGAGTGTCCCTGGTCCTCGAAGAGCTCAGAGTCTCAGGAGGGAAAAAGTCCCGCAGAAGGAGCTGTGAGCAGAAGCAGCCCCAAATCCAGACACTAAGGGTCCTGCCCTTCGGTCCCTTCCCGACCCTCCCGGTACAGCACTGCGATAGGGGCCTCAGGTGGGATGCTCCGGCGAGATCTCCCTCCAGGTGAGCGGAGCTCAGTCCTAGAGATGTAGGCGTGTCCCCACGGACGACTCAACAGTCCCAAACTAACTCCTAGGATTAGGATTCCTCCCTAACCCTTTCTTCTCAACATCGCCTCACCCAAGTTGTTCGCCTCGAGGCCCCCACACATCCCGTTGTTACCTCGGGGGACTCTCGTAGTCGAAATCGCAAACCCAAGAACCCAAGGGAAGCTTCAAATCTCAATGGTAAAACGAGGCCCAAGTCGACAGCTGGTTTAAGAGTAAAAACTGTTGGAACACGACGGACTCTAGGACCCGGGGGCGGAGAACAAATAGCAGAAGGGGACAGGACAGAACCAGCCCCAACGAGCTGAGTTTACAACGGCTACTTCCGGAGGCTGGGAAGACAAGACTACCCCAGCAGACCTCCGTAGACTCCAGCTGGCCCACCGAGCCAGCCTCGGCCAGTCCCTTACCCCTTTCCTCCCGCCTCTCAAAGCCCGCAGCTCCAGGATACGCACTCGGAGAACGTCGGGCCCTGATTGGAAGAGCCAGCCCCGCGAAGCAGCGCGGCTACCCTAGAAGGTGATCCGAGCGCATGCGCCGTTGCTGGGGAGAGGCGTACTCGCGACCGCGCGGTCCCGCTCCTGGAGCGCGCACACCCCACTGGAGAACGCCTCCGGCCAAGCTCCTGGCTGGTGTTCTCAGCATGTGGTCCCCAAGTCACTGTGCCTGAATTCCCCTGAGAGCAGACTGAAATTGCAGATATCTAATCACGTATATGTGGAATCTAAAAAAGATAAATTGTTTACAAAAACAAAACAGTAAAATAGTGGTTACCAGGGAAAGGGAGACAGGGAGAGAAGGATGCTATTGAAGGGTACAAGTTTGCAACCAGTGGTTAAAAAAAAAAAAGCCATGGTGATCTAACGCTCGGTATAGTGACAATAATTTGTACGATAATTATGTAATGTGATAAATTTCTCTACATAGGCAATCATATTACGATATATGTTTGCAAAATAACACCTGTACACCTTAAATTTACACAATTTTATGTCACATATGTTCATTTTTAAACGCAGAGTTCTGAGTCCTTATGCCTTTCCCACCCCCACCCTCTGCTCCTAATAAATAAAAAATCTAAGCTGTCAGATCCTGGATCCAGCATTTCTGAACTAGTTTCCCAGCTTATCCTTAGGACGAGTGCAGCCCCTCCGGTCGGTGGACTGCTGCCAGAACCCGGGTAGGGGTTAGTCTCTGGGCTCAGCTTCTGCCAAGTGGCTGGTTTCCAGCTGTTGAGACCACTCCGCCTTCCAGGAGCTTCTTTCCCTTCCTCCGATCCCTATTGTATCCCAGCTTGTGTAGTAAACAGCCTGCAGAACGCGGGTCAGTACGCTGATGCTGGCGCAGCGCCTTTCATTATAAATATTACATAACGAGGTACCTGGCAGAAAAGCCTATTGAGCCTTAGCATTTCTCCCTCTCTCTCCTACCTTCTCAGCCCCCCAACACACATGCATACACGCGCATACACACACACACACACACACACACACACACACACACATGTCTTCGTGTTGATAATTTATGCTTTGGTTTTACCCGGTAGCTGCTACATAATCTGTTGCCACCTCCGGGAGCTTGGAGAAACCAAAACCTCTTTTGTTCCTTGGCTTTTGAAAGCCTATTCCCCAGAGAACAATGCAAATTGACAGAATTTTGATTAAGGATTTTATCTTCACCACCACCACCTCTTCCCCCATAAAAAGGAGTTTAATACAAAATGAGCCTTTTATGCTAAAATCATCCTGTGTTGATTATAATCAACCTGAAACCAAGAGTAAGAACCATCTTTACCCTGTCTCCCTCAGGAAAGGCAAGGGTCATCAATGCAAATATAAATTGAGATTAAAACTACCTCCTTGATTTCTGTAGCACTGAAATTTTTATTGTTTTGAGTTTAGTCGCTTAGATTAAAAAAGGAGGCCCATCCTGCTTCCTAATAATTCAGCCATGAAGAGGATAATTGCTTCAAAGGAAAAAGCTTATGGAAAGGAGAAAACAGCTCACTCTAACATTTACAAATTAAACAGAAAACTACAACAGAGAGTGACATTAGGACTTTTTTTTACTTTACAAGTTTTAAACAATATTTATATATTTCTAATTTATATTTTAACAAAATTGAATAATATATGGCAAGGATATATGTCAAATTCATTGCACAACTTTTTAATGAAAAATGGGCACAACATAAAGAGTTGTGATTTTCATCCATTTGTTCAATCAGCATTTATTGAATACACACTATATTTTCATCCTGGAGTGAGATGATACAACAAGACATGTAATATAGGTTTAGGAATCAGAAGAGGAAAAATGTTATTAACCCTGAGGACCCTGAAAGTTCTTCCGGAGAACTTTGAGCTTTGTTGGGTAAGGTGGTTATAGATTCACCAAGCTAAGAAGAATTGGAAGAAATGGAAGCTATGAACACCAGCATAAGAAAGAGTCTGAGGCATTTAGAAAACTAGCAGAAGTTCTGTGTGCAGTCTTGTGAGTGGAAGGGAACAGGGAGTAAGGTATGAGGCTGGAAAAGTAAGCAGAATGCAGATCAGAGGATCTTCTAGATCATACTTAGTTTTTCAACCAACAACACTGTGCAATAATAATTATATAATATGTCAAATACTTAAAAAGTATTGAAGATTTTGTTTTTCTAGCAGTTACGATGTTAATTCTGTTGTCTCATTTGCTTATCATACTACTACTACTTACTATTATTATCATCATAAAAACTATGGGAAAATATTCTCTAACCTAATTCCCTTTTCTTTTTCTTTTTTTTTTTTTTTTTTTTTTTTTTACAGGAAAGGTGTAGGAAGGAATGAAGATGAATAGGCAGGCAGGAAGACTGAGGAAAAAGATTTTATTTAGTTGTTCACACTGGTCGTTTTCCCCACTGGACCCAGGACTTGAACCCAAGGATATGTGACCTTGTGTTCCTTTGGAGGCAATTGACCTAACTGCTACAATACTCTCATTCTTCTCTCCTCTTTCTACTAAATCTTTTCAGATACTATTCCATCCATTTTCCCTTACTCCACCAAAAACTACTTCCGAAGTCATCAATGACCACATTGCTGAATTCCAGACATCTTACATTTACAGACAGTTTGATCTTCCTCAGATTTCTTTCCAGTATAGGTGTGTCTCACGGTTTCTCCTACTCTGACCTGCTCAGCAAACTGTTAACCCTTTCTTGCCCTCGAAGTGATATTTTCTGTTTCTGCCCTCAGTCTCATGTTTTACCATGTAAACATCCTCAGTGACATCATTCATTCTGCAAGTAGGAACTCTAGCTCCACAGTTTTCAATTCTTTAGGCCCATTTTTTGACTGGGTTGTTTGTTTTTGTGTTGTTGAATTGTATGAGTTATATATATCTATGATAGTAGGCCCTTAGTGAATACAGGATGTGTAAATATCTACTCCCATTCAGTTGGCTGTCTATATGTCTTCTTTGGAGAAATGTCTGTTCAGGTCTTCTGCCCATTTTTTAATTGGGTTATTTAGGTATGTTTTGGGTTTTGTTTTTGTTTTTTTAACATTGAGTTGTATGAGTTCTTTATAGAGCTTGGATATTAACTAATCTATGTCAGATATATGATTTACAAATATCTTCTATTCAGTAGATTGCCTTTTCATTTTGCTGATGATTTCTTTTGCTGAGCAGAAGCTTTTTAGTTTGATATAGACTCATTCTTTTATTTTTGCTTTTGTTTCTCTTGCCAGTGGAGTCACATCCACAAAGCTAATGTCAAGTAATTTAATGCCTATGGTTTCTTCTATGTATTTACTGATTTCAGGTCTTACATTGAAGTCTTTAATCCATTTTTAATTAATGTTATGTCTCGTCTAAAATAGTGGTCTAGTTTCATTATTTTGCATGTGACTGTCCTGTTTTCTCAAGGCCATTTTTAAACTGGCAAATATGAAAAGAGAGGATCAAAAACAAAGAAAGAAAAAAGAAAAAGCCGGCCTAAGGACACATGTGTACCTTTCTGACACTAGGGGAGTGTTATAAGCTGATTTTAGGCATGTGAGCTTCAGGGATTTTTAATCACCAGATGAGCCACATCCCTTTGACCCTTCAGTAACCTCCCCAAGAAGGTTCAGACATGAGATGCTTGATTATTATGCTGCTTTGGCGTCAATTCTTAGAACGACAAGGTCTTGCCATGATTGTTGCTCTCAGTGGCTCCAGTCTTTTGCTCCTTCAATCCCTATTCTGTGTGTGCAGTGGAAATGATCCTTCTAAAGTGTAACTCTGATTATGTTACCCTCTTCAGTAAGTCTATTATGGCTTCTTAGTACTTATAGGATAAAGTCCAAACTTTCTCCTTGTCAATCAAGTCTTGTCCTTACCTGCCTTCCCAGCCTTGCCTTCTCTTATCTCATGAAAAAAAAAAATCTTCCCTCCCATTCACATTAGCAGAAGAGAACATAAATTATGTGGGGATGACTATAGTAAGAGGTAAGTATAGATTTTTTATTAAAAGCTTTAAGATATATAGATTAATATAAAACATTTAAATCCAGTATTAAATATAATATGTTCCAGCACTTTTAGTTTCACCTTTATTCTAATCTTTTTCAAAGTATAGATATCTTTGTCATTTGTTTCAATAATACATGGTCACTAAGAGATTGAGGCAGTTGTAGAAAAGTAAGAATCTCCCCAAAGTTCTCCTTTCCCATCCCAGATACAAGAACTGTTATAAACAAATATAACACATTTTTTTCAAGCCAATGGGGTGCTGGCTTCCTTAATGTAAATACCCTAAATATTTCCACCATGGCTAATTTCAAGCAACCAACACTCAGTCTTTAACTGCAAAGTTAAAGAAAAAAAAATGTATATATTCAGCTCTCTCAAGCCAGTGTGAGTCAACTCCAGCAAAACACTACTAGAAATCAAATGTGCTCACTGACTTGAATTTTTATTCTGTGCTTCTTTTTTAAACTTTACAATATAGCATAGATATATTTACATGCCAATAAGAGCAAAATATACCTTATTAATGGCTGTATTGTAATCTATTTCATGTATGTCCCTATTTATATAGTCATTTAAGTGGTTTCTGATTGGTTCTGCTACTTAAAAAATTTTTAAAAAGCACTTTCTTTGTTATACTTTGCATGTTCATCTTGCTACAGTAATAGAATAAATTATTAGAACTGAAATTGATGGATAAAAATATAGACATTGAAAACTATAACCAACTTAATATCCTTTCCCTCTGTTAAATAATACCAGGGCTACACATTCTTGTCCATATTAAACAATTCTGAGATTAAAATAACTTAGTTGCTTGCTCCTCTTAATACTTTTTCCTAGAAGATAAAACTGAAATTACTGAAAAGATTGCTTATGAACACTAATAGTTTACGTATCAAGAAAAGCTCTAAACTCATAGCCCTGCTGTGCCCATAAATATAAGGCTTTGTATCATAAATTCTGCCCAATCCCAAATCCAAAGCATTTCCGTGACTTATAAAGTCCTTCCTAAAATTATTCAGCCCAAGACTTCAACCTTAGAAATCATTGACCTTAATTTTCCACTTCAAGACATTACTAAGACTCAGTCAACCTGGCGTTCACATGTTCTTCCTTACTGCAGAAAATTTAATAAGTTTAACTTTACTTTATCATCAATTTTTATCATGTGCTTTGAGGAGTCAATCATTGATAGTATAATTTCATTTTTACATATGGTACCAAGTTACCATCCAAGAAGAGTATATCAATTTAAAGACATAGCAACATTGTGTGCAAGAGTCTAAGTCCCTCTGCCCTTGTCAGCACTTGATATATTTACAGCATGGAAGCATTTCCAATCTGACAAGCAAAAAGTGATACATCATTCTTCCAATGTTTTTTATGTAAAAAAAAATTGATCACTATAGTTCCAAATTATTCTTGTTCCTTATTTTTATATATGAAATGGCAAGTGCACAAATGTTTTAAAATTATTTTATATGTATACATTCACACACAAATATACTTATATTTTATGATTGTATATATAATTATGCCACCTTAAATACATTAAAGTAGTGTGTGTGTGTGTGTGTGTGTGTGTGTGTGTGTGTGTGTATAAAATGGAAAAAAATTAGCAAGATAATTCTTGGTATCCTGCCTTGTAATTTCTCCTGTGTTTGAAAAATCCAAAATGTATTACTCTGGTTAAAGTTTGTAATAACATGAATCATTCAATATAAATAGGAATATGCAATCAAAACCATAAATATAGGTTGTTTTTTTTTTGTTTTAAAGGTGTTGTTGCAGCTTGTAAAGCTGTTAAATTTAATGACATATATTACTGCACTTAAAAATGGTAAAGTTAAATATACTTCAAAGCTATATTTTAAAGCTAGTTAAAAACCTTATGAAAAAAGGATTAATTTAATAATATATTGACTTATTTATATATTTTATGTCTAAATGTATAAAAGAACATAAAGTCAAAAGGTTTATTTAAAATAAAATATAATAAAAGATATATTTGAAGACTTACATATTCTTTATTGTTAGTGATAATATGGATGGAAGCAGGAAGAAAAATTAGAATCTATATTTTCTTTCTGTAAAACAACCTAGTCATCCTCAGATAGCAGTTCTCCTTTATTCTGAAAATATTTTGCTTATTTACTAGATTTTTAGCATACTTCTGAATCATTTTGTCAAGGTTTATTTTTTGGCAAAAATTTCCTAATAAACATTATTATTTATTGTTCTTTTTTCCTGTTTATCACCTATAACTATTTCTTGCCTTTGAATAAAATAACTTATGTTTATATATTATTTCATCTGATAACTCTTGATTTTGTCCTTCCCAAATACAGCTTCAAATTCAAAATCGTCATATTGTTCAGTTTACCCAAATATGCAGTCCCTGAACTTGAGTAGAAATAATTAGGTTTGTATGACATTCTCTAAATTTTAATTAACTTAAAACTCATGATAAATCTTATTAAAAATTATTGAAGGATAATTGCATCACAACATATAGATTTAGAGTATAATCATCTCAAGTCAGATCTGTACATAATACATTAATTTCACCACCACAGTTCAATTCTATCCTTTACTACATAATTAATCCCTTTTACCCAATGTGCCCGCCCTCCCTTTCCCTTCTGGTCACCACAAATGTGGTCCTTAAACTTGAGTGAAATCATGTGATATTTGACTTTCTTCTGGAGTAACTTCACTAAGTCTAATATCCTCTAGGTCTCCCATCTTATTCCAAATGGCAGGATTTTAAAAATACATACCTGTGTATATTCATATTTGTGTGTGTGTGTGTGTGTGTGTGTCTTTATTCATTCATCTGTCAGGGGGGCACTTAGTTTGCTTCCAGCTCTTGGCTATAGTAAATAATGCTGCAATAAATATAAAAGGACACATCTCTTCCAATTAATTTTTTGTATGTTTTTTTGGTAAATACTCAGAAATGGGATAACAGAATTGTATGGAATTTGTATTTTTAATTGTTTAAGAAATTTCCATACAAGTTTTCATAATGGTTGTACCAATTTACACTCCTGTTAACAGAGCATAAGGTTTCCTTTTCTCCATATCTTCAACACTTGCTTTTTCTAGTCTTTTGACTAAAGCCACACATTCTTACTCTCCTCCCCTCCACATTTTATATTTTTGGGATCTTGCTGATTCTAAGCAGGGTTTCAGTCATTTTATAGAAATCCCTTTAGTATTTCTTGCATAGCTGGGGTAGTCATGATGAATTCCTTTACATTTTATTTCCCTCAAAAGTTCTTTATCATTCCTTCAGTTTTGTCATAACCTTTTCTTTCAGCACTTTAAATCTATCATGCCTTTCCTTTCTGACCTATAAGGTTTCTACTGAGAAATCTGAAGAGAGACTTATATGTGACTCATCTTTCTTTACTTTTAAAATTCTATATCTTTGATTTTTGTCATATTAACTTCAATGTGTCTTGGTGTGTTTCTGGGTTTATTTTGTTTAGAACTCTTTGGGTCCTGGATCTGGCTGTCTGTTTCCTTCCACAGATTAGGGATGTTCTCAGCTATTATTTCTTCTATTAAGTTTTCTGCCCCTTTCTCTCCATTTTCTCCTTCTGGAACTCCTATGATGCAAATGTTGTTTCTCCATCTTATATATGTCTCTTATGTTATCGTCATGTCTTTTCATTCCTTTTCCTCTTTTCTGGACTGCTTGTGTACTTTGTATTGCCCTATCTTCTAGCTCGCTGACTCAACTGGAAGTTTCTTCCAGTCTACTGTTGATTACCTCTATTGTGTTCTTTAGTTCAACTATTGTGTTCTCTAGCTCTATGAATTCTGTTTGGGACATTCTCATATTTTCTCTGTTTTTGTTGTAGATCTTATTTTGTTCACTGCTTTTCTAATTTCAGTGAAAATCAAAACCATTGCTTTGAAATCTTCAGGTAGTTTACTTAATTATTTTGCATTCTAATTTTTCTATGGGGTTTTATTTTGATTCATAATTTATGGTAAATTTCTCTATTTTTTATTTTTATACTCTTGCTTCATATCTATGGATTAGTCTAAAAGGTTTTCTTTTCCTCTCTTGATGTAGTAGTCTCGCATTAGGATTTTAGGTTGCAGAGTACAGGCCTGGGACAGGAGTTCCAGATGCCAAGTTTGGTATCTTTAGGCTGCAAGCAAGCAGGCAGGTCAACAGTGTCCCCAGGCAGGTGCCTGGGCAGCTGTTTCTCCATGCTGGAGTCTTTTGTGAGAGAGCTAGAAGCGCCACAAATCAAGCTTTGTAGGAAAGCCCCTGGCTGCTGGTACCAGAATTGCAGGCTCTGGCTGCCTGCTGCTATTCTAGATGATTTTCCTGCAGCCATGAGAACCATAGTCAGGAGAACAAACCATCACAGCCTGCTGATGGTGGAGGGGCAGGTATTTTGACCTCTGACCCTATTCCAACATGGCAAACCCCAGGGTCAATTCTAATTCCAATATGGTGCCCCAGTGCCAGCACAACACAGATAAAAAGAGTCTGGGAGGCCACCCAACAGCATCTCTGTTCACTAGAAGATTCTCCTTTCTTATTCCTCTTGCTGAAGTTTTTGGTTCAATAAATGAAAATCAGCTCTGTCACCTGTGTTGACTTCATCCGTTGATGCCTCTCACTATCTTGTGTCCTTTGCTCCCCATAATCCTATTGATCTCCCAAAGAAATCCCTTTATTTTCCACACCAGGTTACATGTGTTCCCCTCTAAGGGGCAGTTCCTAGATGGTGGAGCACCCAATATAAGCCCTTCAGTCCCTAGAAAGGTTCTGTATCACTGATGTCCTTCCCAATCTTGGGTCATAATGTCTGGGCAGCGGTCCTAGTAAGACTGTGTCTCAACCTTTCCTATCTTCTCTGATGTTTTCTATCACTTTTCCTTGTAAAGATGCTGCTCCCCCAATACTTAGTTCTTTTCTGAAACCTGTGTTCCCTCTTCTTGGAGTTACTGCAGACAAGGGCCAGACCACCTACATCCTCTGGTAACAGCCGACCACTTCCACAGACTGACTTATCCAGCCCATCTTCTCCAAAAATTGTGGGTCACTTTTGTAGACCCAGCTAACAAGTTTCTTCAGCCCTGGCGCTTGCGTGACTATGTATGTGGTAAGTACCTCCTCTTTGAAGAGCTCCAAATTTTAGTTTGGGGGAGCAGTTTATGAGAAGAGGATCTCCTCCTAGTTCTTAATTCTTTTATTATTCATTTTTCTAAAAACTAGAAGTTGCTGCCATTTCTCCACACATGCTGCTTCTGGGTCCCTTAGTGTTCTCTTTTATCTCTACCTATTACTAGTTAATAATTATTTATATTAAACTTTCTCTGCTCAAAATACTGATATGGTATCTGTATCCTGACTGGTCCCTGACAGACATATCTCAGATGTATACTTTTGTTCATGTCCCAAGACTAATACAATAACTGTCTCCAAAAATATTTTCCTTTCTAGGCCATTAAGTTACAAAGGTTTTGTTAATCAGAAACAATCATAATATATTTTGTGGTGCAGATATAAAAACCTCGAATCTCCTTCCTATTTATAATATGTTTTCCTTCCAGGATGACTATGTCCTTATATTAACCTTCTGTTATACCTCCAGAAAAAATTCTACTCTCTTTACTTCTGCTAATATTCTGAGAGATTTCATCTTGAAGAAGAGACATCAAGAAAAAGTAACACGAGTTTGAGAAAATGGATCTTGTTAGTTACTATAAACAACAGACACTGCAGCAAAATGCTAGTGTCGACCCTTAGAACCACTATTCTCAAGTAAAGAGATTTAAATCACTCTTAAATTATTCAAAAACTGCAATGACCAAAAACTACAAGATCCAGAGGTGACAGCTTCCACCTAACGACTTTTAGAGCAAGATGACTACATGAAGAAGTTTCCATCCAATGCTCATGAAATAATATCTAGATAACTGGAGTCACACACTACCATTTGTCAGTCAACATTGTTTTGGTCTTTGTTTGCAAAGCTATTTTCTTTCCTCTTGATTGCTTTAAGCTTTTGGATTCTTGATTGTGATAACTATAAACTCCCTGTCCTTAATTATGTTTTTTACATAGCCAGTCACTCCTTAGAAAAAGGTAAGTGCTTGGCTCTAATTTTTTTGTTCTTTGGTTAAAACACAAAATCAAACTAATTCGTGTTTATATTCTCTTTCCTTTGGGTGTCAATCAGTTTCTTTTTATGTTAGTTCCTTCTAATAAATCAGTTGATGTCCTAGATAATTGGATTCAACCATTAAGTGACTTACTGATAGCAGCACCACAGATCCTGCTGTCATAACGTCCTTAGTGTGCTCCCCTCTCAAATACTAGGGATCTGTGTAATAACTCGTCTGGTTTTTGTCCCTAGTAGATAATCTCTAAACTTTATAATTTTCTGAGTAGTAGGAATTTTTGTTATTCTTGGTAGACTCCTAAGATCACACCTAGTAATTTATAGTAATGAAAGAACACAGACAGCCCTGCTCAGGCTAGCTAGTAAGACCAACCATGTGATTATAGGATTGAAGCTTTGAGCTGCATGATATCATCTTGACCTCTGGGGAAGAAAGTAAACCTGCAGATTAAGTTCAACCATATGGACAATGATTTAATTAATCATGCCTACATAATGAAACTTCAATAAAAACTGGACACTGAAGCTTATACAAGCTTCCCTGGTTGGAAATATTCTTTGAGTATTTTTGGACATTGATGTTCTGAGAGTAATACATCCTTGATGATGATGAAACCCTCCCGAACTTTACCCCATGGATCTCTTCTTTTAGTTGGTTCTAATTTGGCAGAATTTTTCTGTAATAAAACTCCAGTTATAAACACAGTACTTTTAGTGAGTTCTACAAGTCTTTTAGTAAATTATCAGATCTGAGGGTAGTCTTGGGAACACTTGAATTAACTGAAGTCACCTGGAGATCCCCAAACTTGTGGCTGGTGTCTGAAGTGCGGGCAGTCTTTTAGAAAGCGCAGTTTAACAAACTCATTGTAGAAAACTCTTAAAGGAGATAGCCTTTGCAATCAGTAGAAATAGAGCTTAGAAAGGACTTAAACACATGGAGTATATTCAACAGCTATGTCACTTTCATAGGTCTCACCAGAAAGGCACACTAGTGAACTTAACCCCAAACTCTTTTACTTTAGAGCTGCCTTGTAATCACTTTATTACAATATTTATTACATACATATACCAACAACAGTTATATAATGTTGCAAAACCTTACCATACCATTTGACAACTCCAATATTATTACCACAAAACATACCATTGTTTGACCCCTTATAACCGGTATCAAATTCGTGGCACCAAAACTGACTACCAACTGAATAGACAGGAATATGTTATCTTGGTTAATTGGTGTCTGCTTTTAAGATAGGCCCTGATATCACTGTGGATTCATTTTAGCCCACAAATTATTCTTCCCAGGGGGAAAAAAAGTGTTTTAATTCAACAAGATGGAAAACAGGGACTAGATTTTAATTCAGACACTTTACAAACTGAAGGGTATTTTTCAGTCTTCTATATCCAAGGTTCTTTGTGTTATGCTTTGTGAGAGCCCACAAAAGTAGGAGTAATCCTACATGCTCTGGTTTAGAAGAGTAAGACTAGGTAATATGTCTAAAACCTAGGACTGTCTCACCTAAGAAATTCATGAAACTGGGCAGAAGAGGGTTCAAAACATTGAGTCATTAGACATAATAATGGCTTCTAAAAAGACAGCATGTACTAAGAGAAATAATGTTGTACTTACATTTCTACAGATTTCTATGGACTCCTTTAATATTACTAAAAAGATCTGGAAAACAAATATGAAACCAAATATTAATTTGGCTAATGCACAAAGATCTGGTTGTATGGGATCTTCATAGTTGAAATAAAATCTGTCCTCTTAATCTTGACACTTTTACACAAATTAGGTTAGCATTGCTGGTTTTCCTATGCTCAAATGTAGAACACAGAATCTTAAATGCAACTGAGTAGCCACTGTTACCCCTGGTGAACTTTGACCAAAAGACAAGAAAAGTTGATACTTGCAGAAGCTAGAATGACTACCATCAGAAACTACAACATATAAAACAAGACACCATGTACTCTGGTGAAATAGTGGTTTGGTCAGCTGTCTTCCGCCTGCACAGTCCATGTGCATCCCAAATCTGGGTTCGCAACCCAGGATTGGGGGCAACAACCAAGATGAACAACTGAATGAGATACATAAAATGCTTCTTCCTTCTCTCTCTTGCTGTCTATCTGTCTCTGCTCACCTTCATTCCTATCTGTGCCTTTCCTTCTATACAAAACAGGAGAAAGAAGATGTAAATTCAGATTGATAATATCCCCAAGTGATTATGCCTCCCAAAAGTTCTCCAGATTAGCCTATAGAATGATAAAAGTGGGAATCAGGAATTTAAACTAACATAATTCTCAATTCCCTGTGCTAAAAAATAAAAAAAAATCCAAGTAATAGCTGCTGGTTGGGGAGATGCGAATTAACTAAACAGCTTTTTAGTCATCGAAACTGTTAGCTCATCAAGATTCATTTCAAATTCTTGTCTCACTGAGCTCACTAATCCAAAGCTAGTCTAAGCTTTGCTCATTCCTAACCAGTTCCCCTACCCCATCTTGCAAGACTTGCCTTAAAATTACCTAGTCCAAGCCCTAAAGCTATTACTTAGTCTCTTCATTTTGAGGCACCACTAGATTCTGTCTTGGTGATGTTTTCCCTCAAGTAACATAAGCTTAGCTTTTTTGATCAATAGGGTGTGTGTGTGGGTGTGTGGGTGTGTGTGTGTGTGTGTGTAAGGTGTTAACAATTCTGAGGTAATAAACAAGTAAATGAAAAATGTATAGCATGGCAGATGGTGATAAATGCTATGAAAAAATAGGCAAAGAAACAGGAAAGGGAGTGCCTGTGGGTGATGAGGAGTGGGTGGGTTGTTCTAATTTTAGTTTAGGTAATAAGGTAAGGCCTCCCTGAGTGGATGATATTTGAGCAAAACTTGTAGGTGGTGAGTGAATAAGTGTGCAACTATTTAGAGAAAGAACATTCCAGAAGGAAGAGCTAGTAATTGCAAAGTGTGTGAGGCAGAAGCTTGCCTGATCTTTTGAAGAAGTAAAAGGAGGCCAGTATGGCTAGAGAAGAGAGAGTAAATGGCTAAGAATTTGGATATAAAGGATGTGAGGTAATAGAAGAGAAATAGAATGTATAGGGACTTTTCTCTAAATGAGATGGAGAAACAGTCATGTGAATTTTAAAATCAGTTTATCAAAGATATACATGAAATGCATATATAACTTAGGAGATAACTGACTTGCTGAGTATTTCTCATTGAGCAATACTTTATATCTATTTTAGGCTTTCTTTTATATCCTTCAGTAAATCTTAGTTAATTTTTGTCCTATGGCTCTTATGATTTTTGTTAAATGTATTACTAGGTTTAAAAAGTTTGTTTTTCACTAATCTGAAGAGATACATGCACCACTATGTTATTGCAGCACTGTCTACAATAGTTAAGCAATGGAAATAACCTATGTGTCGTCAACAGATGAATGGATAAAGAAGATGTAGTATATATACACAATGAAATACTACTCAGCTATTAAAAAAAAAAAAACCTATGACATGAAACCTTGTTATTTGTGACAACAGGGATGGAACTAGAGAGGAGTATGCTAAGTGAAATAATCAGAAAGAGAAAGACAAAAACTGGATGATTTCAGTCCTATAAAGAATATAAAGAAACAAAGCAAACAAACAGACAAAACAAAACAAAAACTAATCCTTGGACACTAACAATAAAACAAAGTTAATAGAGTGGAAGAGGGTGATAAGTAGGTAAGAGGGTAGTAAGAGTCCAATGGACAGTGGTGAAGGACTATTAGAAATTTGGTGATGGGCATGGCGTGTTATCAAATATTTGATGAGCAAACGTGCACCTCTAAAATTTACATTGTGTTATAAATACTACATTGATTTTTTTTAGAAAAGTTTGTTTTCGTTTGTCTTAGTTTTTGCTATTTTAAATGAAACCCTGCCTGCCTGCCTACTGACCTACTTTGCCTGTTTTTCACCGTTATATAAAATTATGCAGGATATTTAGAAAAACTATTAATCGACTGCATTTGTAGTTATATTATTTCATAATCTTAATATTAATTTAGCTCATTCGCAGAATATTTTGGTAAAAATTGTATTACCTCCAAGTAATAACAACCTCTCTTCAATTTTGGCAGTTATAGTCACTTCTGCTACCCAGCTTACTGCATTGGATGGATTCTCAGGACAATTTTGAACAAAAGATGTGATAACTTTTATTCATTGTATTAATATAAAAATTCTTATATTTATTCCCTTTAGATATAATTTTGAATGCTTATTAGAAATTATTTTATATTAAGAAAATGTCTTTCTCTTACCAATACCCTATTTTTAAAACCAGGAGTCTAATTGTGCTGTAATTAATATATTGAACAAGCAAATCAGTGAGATATAATCACAATGTGCCTAATATGTTCTTTCCATGGTCCCTTTAGAATATATTCAGTGGGCAAGGTTTATTTCCTTCCCCTGAATGAAATTTAGGCTGATAATTTCTTTCATTCTTAGGTAACAGAAAGTCCAGACATCATTATAGGAAGCAAAATTTATTTCTAATTCAGTAATTAGAATGCCTTGTCCAATATATGAATCAATATATAAATTAATAGTTCAATTTGCATTCAAACCCGAGATCTCTCTATCCACATTCTCTATCCACATCTAACCAGTTGGACCTGGCTTCAGGTGAGATACCTGTTTCTATGGAAGGAAGTACAGTCAATTTCTTCTATTTGCATTCAGTCCATGAAGGAGACATTGAAAGGGGAACAGACAATTTATACTTAACTTCTCTTGTAAGATGATCTCAATTCTTTGGGTCTAGAAAATGTGCATGTGTGTATAAATTTTTTAATTCGAATATCACTAGTATACGTAAAGGAGCACACATCATACAGCTCAGTAAAATTTTACAAAATGAGACCATTCATATAAGTAGCACCAGGATCGAGAAACAGAATACTGCCAGATCCCAGAACTCTGCCTTATACCACCTCTCTAGTCACTGTGCTTACTCTAAATTTAACCTTTTGGCACACCCTGGTGGTTAAGCAGTTAAGTCCACAGCCTCCACAGGTGCAGTCCACATATACCCCAAGGACCCAAGTTCATGACATCAGGTGGGTGGGGAGGAGGATGTGGAGGAGTGAGGGTAGGACCAGCCAGGATAAACAACTAAATAAAATAAAGGCTTCTTCCTCTTCTCTTCTTGCCTGGCTGCCTGCCTACTGATCTTGATTCCTACTTGCACCTTTCCTTTAAAAATAAATAAATAGGTGCACCTTGGTGGAGTAGCATTAGGTCAACTACCTGCAAACAAGCCAGGCTACATCCTTCTGGGTTCCACTTTGTGGGAGTGGGTGAGGGGGAGCAACCTGTGTGAACAACTGAATAAAAAAAAAAGTGGAATGCTTCCTTCTCCTCTCTCTTCCCGCCTGACTGCCTACTCACCTTTACTCCTGCCTATACCTTCCTTTAAACAGAAATTTTTAAAAAATATAAAGTTAGTATAAATAAATAGGCATGCCCGGGTGGAGTAGTAACTAGGTCCTCCAACTCTAGCAGAATGCAGTCCACACACATTCCAAGGATGAGGGTTCCTGATCCAAGGCCAGGGGAACAACGAAGATGTATAACTAAAATAAAAATAAAAGTTTCTTTCTCTCTTCCTGCCTGCTTGCCTACCTACCTTCACTCCTGCCTTCACCAATTCTTTAAAAACATAAGATAAAATAAATTATAATTTAAAATTAAATAAATAAACTGAACCTCTACACTGACCTCTAACTATGTTAGTTTGGTTATTTTTTGGACTACTCTTAGGTGGAATTATACAAAATGTATTTTTTTTACTTGGTTCTTTTCACTCAACATTGTGAGAGTCATCCATGTTATTGAATGATTCAAGGAGTCATTTTGTTACTTATTATTGGATAATATTCCATTGTATGAAATACCTCAGTGAATATTTATTTGACTGTTGATAAACATTTGTGAAGCTTTCAGTTTGGGTTAATATGAATAATTCTACTATAAACATCTGGTACATGTCTTTGAGGTACATAGGTATAAATTTCTACAGGGTGTATACCAAACATTGGTTCAACAATCCAACAAATATTTAAAGCTGTCGTTTTCTGCCTTGAGGATTTTTGTGGACTTTTCTAAGGCTCCTTGCTGGGATCCTCCACCTACAACTTCTGTGACATGGGCAAGAGAATGTCTGTCTCAACTTCTGTTCTCCAACATTATTCCACATCATCTCTTTTTTGGAGTCTCACAGCTCTTCGCATGAGTCTTCTTGGTCAGAAGTCAACAGGGATCCACTCTGCTATTCCCACTTTTTCAAGTTATCTTCTCTATATTTTAGTGTCAGCATTAGACTACGTTTGTAAAATAAATTCGAGAACTTTTCATTAAGACTATAAGAGAAATAAAATGTTGTTGGAATCTTTTTTCCCTTAAATCACAGAGAAAATATTTGAATTTAGAATTGCAGAAAGCAGAGTCTTTTGTTATAATCAACAGAATCTTACTGAGGATATTTCAAGCAGAAAGGTATTTATATACTTCATGCAATAGTTTTTTTAATGCTTGAAAGAGCTGAAGGGAAGACTCTAGACTGGGCGTAGTAAACAGTTATACTTAACCTGTACTTAACCTTGCCTCTTGGTTGTCAAATTCTTGTGGGGACCTGTCCCTTGAAACTGAAATGTCCCTGTGACTTATTTTAACAAATAGGATTCAAAGGAGTGACATTAAACTAGTTCTGGGTTTGAACTTTAAGAAGGATTGGCAGCATTTGTTCTTGCATTTTGGGGAGACACTTATCTATAAGATCAGCTACCCTATGGGAGAAACTACATGCAGAAACTACATGAAGAAGTGGAGGCACGAGATTAGATTGGGAAGACCTGAGAAATCCAGTCATTTGCGAGAACCATATGACCTATGTTGAGTTCTTCCAGTATTTTTCCAACCATGTGACTGATAGTAACTAACTGAGGCACCAGACGTGTAAATAAAAGTGCTATCTTGAATGGCCCAGCCTCTGCAGGCACCACACGGTATGGATATGCACTAAACCCTTGTACCCTGTTCAAATTCCACAATTATAAGTAATAATATAGTTGTTGTTTGAGGCCACTAAGTTTGAAGTTGTTTATTATGCAGCAATAAATAACCATAAAAAGTTCCCAAACTCTGAGGCAGAGGCAGGCGGGGGGGTGGGGCGAGGGTACTTCTAAAATCGTATCACAGAACTGATCTGGTAAGAAAATTGCTACTGCCACTGATCTCAGAAACATGTTACCTCTGGGGGCACTCTACCAACAGAATGGCTGCTTCTCACCCTATCTGCGTCCTCTCTGCTGACTCAAAGACTTGTGCAAATGCTTCTGATAGGTGGAACTTAGGTCTTAAGTCCAAGAACAAGAGCTTCTGGGGTACGTAAACTTGGGGATTCTCATTTGAGAAAATGGATTCCTACTGTGGAGAAAGAGCAGAATTGGAAGAAGTTTTTCAATGAACTATCTAGAAAGCCAAAGAAGTTGATGTTCACACTAAAAGTCTTTATTTCTATTTCTCTTATGATTTATTACTTTTGTCTTATAATTAATAGTTTATAGTATTATATTCTGTCGCACCCTCATTCCACCTCTCATTTCAGTCATATAAGATTAAGGACCAATGTCAGAAGTGAGCTGCAAGAGCACCTCAAGCAGCAGACAAAGGAAGTTCTGCAAGAGGCTGCAAAGTTGGGGAAAGATTTAAGGTCCTTTACAACCAGAACAACTTAAATTTTCTTTTGCCCTCTATGGGTGCTATTTTTGTCTCTGGTTTTAGAAATAGTTCTGTATGTATACCTACCTCCATTTAAAAAATAGATTTACTAAGGTTTATTTTATAGACCAGAAAAGTTTACCCACTATATTTATACAATTAGAGTAGGAGGTTTTGTTATTTCGCTTCTTTCTTTTTGCAAAAAAAAAAAAAAAAAAAAAAAAAAGAATTGGCAATTATCACCATAATTCAGTGTTTTTAATTTATTTTTTTAAATCTATTTCTTTTTTGTTTGTTTTGCTAACATTGACTTGGTAAGAATACATATTTTAGATGGGCAGGTTCATTCTTCATCAATATAAGCTATAACTCAATTTTAAAATATTTTTCTTGCTGCCAGAAAGGTCACTTGCAATCACTCACTACTTCCACCCCAACTCCAGGAAACAACTGATCTGCTTTCTGATTCTGTAGATTTGCTATTTCTTGACATCTCCTATGTACAAGATCATATAATGTCACATCCATTTAAAAATCCATATTTGTTTTTACAAAAGTAATATTTGTTCAGAATCTTTAGAAGTAAAGGGGTTTTAGTAAAGAAGAAAACACATATAATCCAAAGAAAACCCCATTACAAGGAGCTACTGACAATTAAAATATCAGCATACAAAGTAAAGGGAGTAAAGCCCAAACCCTTTATTGTGATCTTGAGACTCTGCATTATCTGAAGTCTTTCAATGTCATCAAATGCTTTGTTCCCACCCAGTCTCCACACTCTAGTCAAACAGGTTTCATTTCAGTTTCAGGAATATTCCAAGCTCTTTGCACATGCTATTTATTCATCTTGCTGAAACTTTTCCTCACCCTTGAATGACTAGCTCTTTCTCTTCCCTTAAGGGGTTATTTAAACACTGTCTCTATAGAGAGTTCATTCCTGACAATCCTGTCGAAGCTAGTCCCAAACTCACCTGCTTCTTCATGTTTCCTTCACACCCTTCATTTGCCTTTTTGTTTTTCTCCTCCACTTCATAATAAATTTTATGAAGTCAGAATGGCCAATAGCAACTTCGTTCAGTGCGGTAATCCTCACACGGTTCACCAGATATGTGCTAGTAGAGTGGATGAATTTGATTTTACTTTTCATCTCTGTGCCTCGGTTTCCTCATCGGAGAATGGGGGAAAATTTTTACCTTCCTCATAGGATTTTTGTGAGTACATAAAGCAATCATTAATTAATTATTGACACTGTCATCATTATAATTCCTTTAGAATCTATTGAGAGGATTTTGTTTTTGTTTTTAAAGAAAAGGTGCAGGTAGGAATGAAGGTGAGTAGACAGTCAGGAAGAGAGAGGAGGAGGAAGCATCTTTATTTTTATTTAGTTTTTCACACTGGCTGTTTCCCCCTGGACCCAGGACTTGTACCCCTGGGTACATGTGGCCTGTACTCCTTCAGAGGCAATTGACCCAACCACTGCTTCACCAGAGTGTCCTGGGGGGACATTTTTTATTGCTTTATTCCCTTTGAACTATTTGGTTTTTATTTTGGTTTTGTTGTTTCCTTCTCTTGGAATGTCTTACTGCTTTAGGCTATTTGATTATTTCCTCTGAGGCAACTGGTATAGTATAAGGCCCGAGTCTCATCTTTCTTCCCTGACTCTGTTTGGAAGACCAAGGAGAATTCAGAGTGGGGCCCCAGGTCACCAAGACTGTGAGAATGAAGATGTCTGAGACCAGTTCCTCTGTGTCTTTAAGAGGACTGCTTCCTTTTCTTTGTTATTCTTTTTCTTGGCTTTATCTTCCTGAACCTCTTCTCAACGCAAGAGGAAGTTTTCAATATCCCTGGGAAAGGGTACATTTGGCTTGTTTGTAGTAAGACTTGAGGCTGTAGAAATTAAACAAACAAACAAACTACAGGATGACTTGAGATTCAATCCAGTGCAACAGCTCCAAGGGATATACCTTGGGGATCAAAGACATGATGCCATAGCAAGGCACAGTGCATATACAGAGCTGTTTTCTGTATAAAACTCTCTCTTCATGAGTTCTGGAGGCAGACTACTAACCAAGGTCAAGAATTACATGTTCATCCTTTCTTTTCATCAAGAACATAAATATGCAGTATTTTTCTAATTTCCTCTCTACCCCTAAGGACTATTCATATATATATATTTTTCAACCAAATAAAGAAGGGTTCATTTTAATAGTTACCCTAGTTTTTGTAAGTTACTCCAAAATCTTAAAAAACAAAACTTTTTGAAAGTTTAATGATGTCATATTTATAGTAAATAAGAATAAGAGAAAAACATTTGACATATATCACATCTCCCTTTTATTCTACCCCAGCTGTAGACAAAATATAGGAGTAAAAGAGATACTGAGTTGAACTTGAGAGGCTTAACCAACCTAGATTGGATTGAAGAGACAAAATGAAATGAGAGATGGAGTTTTGTATCCTTCAGAGCTAATACTATAAGTAAATATTTTCCTTACCTAAAATGTCAGTGAAGAAAACATATGATTGCTTCTGAGCTCTGCTGCTGCACATTTTCTATTTAGCTCCTCAGCCCTATAGTTATGTGGACAATCGTACCTTATGTATTTGTAAACGCACACTTGAACTTCATAATGAACATGGTCCTAGTTTCTCTTTCTATTCATTTACACTAAAATGAAACTATAACCACATTCTCAAGTTCATGGTACGTAATATTTATGCAAAATGGGAAATGTAGAACTGCATTTTAACCATAAAATTCTATACAGTTGCATAGTATTAAAAAAAACTGTTCTGGAATTCATCAGTGATGATCTTGCATATGGAGAAAATACTCTAAAACCCCTACCAGTATATTGCTTATTCATGTAATAAAAACATAAATTTTATGATGAGAAAAGTAAGTTTGTGAGAATACATGCAGCACTAAATAATTCTGAGTCTTAGAAGTTAAAGTCACTGAAATACTGCAAAAGAGAAAATTACCGAATATAGTCAGTAGAGATAAATTTATAGTCCAGTTTTTTTAGTTCTGTATATATTTTTCAGTTTCTTCTATTTTTATATAGTTTAAAACTATTAATTATAACTGTCTTTTACAAATATATGTATAGAGCTTTTTCCAAAACTGTTTAGTTTGTTTAATATTGTTTAAACCCTACATATGAAAACAACTAATTTTTTTTTATTTATAACTAATATATAAATCCTAGGGTAATCTTATGAAGGTCTGGAAATCTTAAAAAAGGTTCCCAACTGGAAAAAATAAATGAAGGGTCCATTGGGAGGTATAATTCAATCCCTTTCTCAGCATTCTGAGAACTATTTAATTATTGCTCTATGTTGGTATATTTTACATCTTATCTTGTTTTATAGATATTGTTATACTTTGAGCTCCTATGAAGGGTTAGATGATATCTTAGATGTTCAACAAATATCTGCAGTTTAATATGCGTTGGTTCAGTTAAAATAATAATGGGAGAATTATATCACTTAAAGATAAAAATCACTAATAGAACTAATGGTTTATAAACATGCTTATACATAAAGAAAATGCCATAAACACTAAAAAATGTACAAGAATTGTACACAGAATAGAGACACAGAAGAATGCCAACAGAAATTTAAGAATCAAGAGCAAAAAGAAAAAGAAAAGAGAGAAAGAGGGAGAGAGGGAAGGAGGGAGAGAAGGAAGGAAGGAAGGAAGGGAGGGAGGGAGGGAGAGAGGAAAGGAAGGAGGGGGGGAAGGAGGGAAGGAAAGGAAGGTGGGAAGGAAGGAGGGAAGGAAGGAAAGGGAAGGGAAGGATGGAGGGAAGGGAGAAAGGAGGGGAAGAAGGAAAGGGAAGGAAGGAGGAAAGGAGGGGAGGAAGGAAGGAAGGAAAAGAGGGAGGGAGGAAAAACCAGTAAAAGTTAAAAAGACAAGGCTGGGCAGCATGTTAGAGCCTAAATCTGAAGAATACATAGATCAGTGAGAATAATGTGTGATTTAAGAATCAAATTATTAGGACAAAAGAACACTTTTGGGACTAAGTCAGTCCTAGTCCTCCAGACAAGGTAATCATTTTAATAACCCAGTGAAGACAATCATTTTAATACCCCAGTGATAAGGAGATTCAACTTCCATTATTGTACTTAACACAGTGTGGTGATTTGTTCTGTGTCAGTTTGATTAAGCTGGATTGCATTTCCCCAAATTCCTTTCACTGGAGGGTTTCAAATTAGAGATGGATAAAGAAGAATATAAGACATATTTGGAAGGTGGAAGTGAGACAGCAGTTTTTACTCTCATATTCACTGTGGTTAGATGCAGAAAGAGACGAATGTAGAAAGCCCAAAGGGTGTAGGTTGTCCTCATTCTTCTCAGAGCAACATCTGGCTCTTCATTCCAAATCTTGAACCTGCTGTTCCAGCACCCAAACTAGATGCCTAGATGTTGGTCCACAGAGGAGGTAGCTGAAAAGAGTCATAACTTCTCATAGATCTGCCCATAAGCCTTCCCAATACCCTCTTTTGTGAGTAGCTGGATATGCTTGATTTCTCATATGAATTCATTAGTTGCTACCTCTCTAATCTTCCAATATACCTCTTGGACTTTTATTTTTCCAGTTCTTCCCATAATTGTGTAAGGTATATATTGTATAAAAAAGAGAATGAGAAAAAGAAACTCATCTCCCACAATTTGTAGTGATTCTACTATCCTGGCAGAAAAAGTTATTCATTTCAGAAGAAATTGAATTCATTGAAAAATTCTGAAAGAATTATTTGGATCCAAAGTCCCGATTTAAGAACTCTATTTGTTGTTTGCAACAGAAATACATGCACTTAAGAGGATGCTTACAATTATCTGTTGAGAAGTATGAAATTAATAACTCTAGTTAGATGTCTGATCTCACAGATCTTCCAAAATAATTAGGCAAATAGATTTACCAAAATGAAGTGTATATTTATCTTATGATTATATATATTATTGATTGATTATTTGCACTTCTATTCATAGCCCCTTTCTCATTTTGTAACTTTCCACTTAGGAGAGGCTACATAACAAAATTCTGTCCAACGAGGCAAAATTCTTAAGAAGTCTATGGGGTGTTTCCTAAATAAATAGTACGGACCTGGTTAACCTCTCTCTTTATCCTATACCCTTTTGTCTAGCTAAAATTAAACTGTGATACTCAGAAAAGTGATATTCTCATGAGTAGACCAGCCAGCTTGAGGAAAAGGTCAAGTGAATTGAAAAGATACTGACTCTAAAGTCATCCAGCAGCAATGCTAGACATCTACCTAGTAACTTCTTTTGCACAAACCTCTATAGCAAAGTTTTCAATTAAAGCTGAAAATATCTCTTGTTTGATTATAATTTTTGTTCAAATTACTGCATTATTTCTAGGATAATGACTTTGCATCTTAGTCTGTGTTCACTTCATACCACAGCCACCACCTGAGTCCCAGTGCCTTTACCACCACCTTGTTAACTCCTTCCTTCCCTGGGTCCCTGCCCTCTCCCATCACCCTAGTAGCCACAGTCTTATAACCTATGCATTTATATGAGATTTGTCTACTCCTGTTTTTTTAATTTGTATTCTACATATGAGTAAAACCATCCTGCACTTCTAAGATGTAAGTTTTTTTTAACTGAGACACTGTGTTCATTTAAAAAATGAGTACTACCGAAAGCAGTGAATATAGGATTTTAGAATAGGATGATGAGACTGAGGAGACCTAAGAAGTAACTAGAGGTTTAGATTTTTAAGAGAAAAAAAAAATTAGAGAGTAATTGAAGGACATTTCTGAAAGAGATAATAGCATGAAGAGAGGCACAAGGAGAAAAAATATTTTAATTCATTCATGAGGAAATGAGTTTCTATAATGGGGCAGTGCACTGAGAAAATACAAAGGAAATACTACTCAAATAATGTAGAGACAAAAAAAATATTTACCAAAAGATGCTATCCTTAGGACACAGTCATGAGTCAAACCCAGTTTCTGCCCTTATGGAATTAAATTGTACTAGAGATGAAAATTAAGATGTGAGTGATGAAGAAAACTGTTTTTAGTAAACTACTTTCCCCCAGATGCTTGGTGACAAAAGGAAGAAGAAAAACAGGTTCATTGGACATTGCAAATAAATCACATGAAAAGTTTCTCAAAGGTGGAGAGAATATGGACTGGTTGGAGACTTGGGGACCCAAGGAATGACATTAATGAGTTCCCTGCTGGGTTTTCTTTTTGCTTCATCTGTCTCAGAGTGAGTGTTAGAGAAGTCAGCAGCAGAAATAAACAAAAGAAATCACCCAGAAAAACCTACTCTCTCTAATCAATGACCCAGGAAAGGGAAAACCTAGCAAAACAGAAAAAATTTAAACAATTACTGTTCTATTCTGACTAAACACCAAAGAAAGAAACTATTGCCCTACCTTCATGATAAAAGAAGGTAAACTGGAACATAAGGAAGGAAGAAAGAACAGCAGAGTAAAATTATAGGGAAACAGACTTCACTTCTCCTCTTGAGTATTCTAAATTATATTTGATGCAAAAACTATAACGCTGCCTTCTGTGATTCTCAATGCATGTAAGGGAAATATTCAAAGTAATCATATTAAAATGGTGAATGGTAAAGAGACTTGAAGGAGGTAAGGTGTCAATACTTCATCAACAGCGATAAAAGTTGGTATGCCCTGGTAGCTCAAGCATTAAGTCTGTAACTGCAAACATAGTTCACATAAAGCCTAAGGACCCAGGCTCACTACCCAGGGCCAGAGGTGGGAGATAAACAAAATGAACAACTAAATAAATGAAAAATGCTTATTCCTCCTCTCCTTTCCTTCCTTCCTATCTATCTACCTATTTGTCTTCATTCCTGCTGGCTACTTTCCTCAAAAAACAAAACAGCCTGGTAAATATCAACAGAAGTAACCTATGACAAGTTAGGAATGCATAATACAAAAACAACTGAAAAATTTATACCAAAGAAACTCTCAAAACCACTGAATAAATCAAAGCAGAAGTTCAAATACCTACAGCAAGATAGGAAAAAGAGAATAAACAAAGAGAACAAAAAACCCACAAAAAGCTTAAATTAAACTCTAACATATCAATAATTACATTAAATGTAAATGGTCTAACATACCAACTAAAAGACAGAGATTGGCAACATGGATGAAAAAATGGTGTGCTCTGGTGACTCAAGCATTAAACCTGTGGCCGAGGCTTAGACCATGTAAAGTCCAAAGACCTGGATTTGTGACCCAGGGCTGGGGTGGAACAACCAAAATGAACAAATAAATAAAAGTGCTTCTTCCTCCTCTCCCTTCCTTCCTGCTTGCCTGGCTTCCTACCTGTCTTTAGTCCTGCTGGCTGGCCGATTTCCTTCTTTAAAAAAAGGACCCAACTATCAGCTGTCTATAAGAAATATACCTCTAGCATAAAAACATATTAGTAGGCTGCACTCCTGTGGCTTAGGCAGCTGAGGCTACTAAGGTGGAGGCCTGGGACCCTATTCAAGACCTGGGAGTGGGATTAGAAACAAATAACCAGATTAGTCAAAGGTGAAAAAAGTCATATGATGAAAACATTTATCAAAAGAAAGCAGAAATAGTTCTATTAATATCAGATAGACTTCCAAGTCAAAGAATATTTTTCACAGAAACAGAAATATTAAAAAATGATGAGAGTTTATCAATCAAGAAAGCATAGCTATCCTAAATACATATACACCAAATAAAAGAGCTACACAAATATGAAGCAGAAACTGATCAAACTGAAAGGAGAATAGATAAATCTACAATTATAGTTGGAGACTTCAACATCTCTCTCAACAATTGATAGGTGACTAATGAAAATAATGACGGATATAAGAACTTAACAATACCATCAATCAACTGGATATAGTTGACATTACTGAATAGTTTACCCAACAGAAGCAGGGTATATAATCTTTTCAAGCACAAATGGAAGAGTCTACATTGTAGGCCATAAAATAATTCTCAAAAAATTTAAAATAACTGAAGTCATATAGAAGTATTCTCTGCTTAGTTGCAGACAATCTGTTTATATCCCAAGAACAAATACTCCTAAAACTAATAAGTAAGTTCTGCAAGGTCTCAATTACAATATAAATTATAAAAATTAATTGTATTTTTATATACTAGGAATGGATACATAGACACTGAAATTAAAGTTACAATAGCTCAAAATATATTTAGTTGTAAATCAAACAAATCATATATGGGACTAATACACTAAAAACTAGGAAAGCTAATGAAAGAAGTTAATGGTGACCTAAATTAATTGAGAGACATATGGTGTTCATGGATTAGAAGATTCAACCTAATAAAACCATCATTTCTCCCCAAATTGATATTTAACACAATTACTATCAAATTTCCAGGACATTTCAAAACAGATATGGTCAAGTTTATTATATTTTGGGGGTTGGGGGAGTCAAGCAACTAAAGTAGTCAAAAAAAATTTGCAAACTGACATTAAAGTGGAAGGAATCATTTTACCTGTTTTTATGATTTATTATATAGCTTGAGTAAGTGTGGAAGGAATGAAGGTGAGAGTAGGCAGGCAGGCATGAAGAGAGAGGAGGAAGAAGCATTTTATTTTATTTTTATTTGGTTGTTCACATTAGTTGTTTCCCCCCGGAACTGGGACTCAAACCCAGCGGTATGTGATATGCTCCTTCCGAGGAGATTGACCCAACCATTGCTCCACCAGGGCATGCCAGAAACAAAGTCTTTTTAAATAAAGGTGCTGGCCATGGGCAAAAGCAACAACAAAACAAAATAACAACAACAACAACAAAAAAAAAAACCCCTACTTCTTAACCTAATACCTTATAGAAAAAATAACCCTAAATGGATCATAGATTTCACTAAAAGACGTGAAACTATAAAAGTTTAAAAGAAAACGAGAAAAATCTTTGAGACCTAGGGCTTGGGAAAGATTCCTTAGACATAACAACAAAAACATAATCCACAAAGAAAAAAAACCTAATAAATTGAACTTCTTCAAAATTTAGTCTGACAACACCTAAGAATGTAAAGACAAGTTACAAAGGAGCAAAATGTTTGCAAATTACATCTGACACAAATTCTTATATAAGATGTATAAAAATGATCAAAAGTAGAAAGCCAATCCAATTGGAACATGGCAAAAGGTAAGGAGACATTTTACCAAATAGAATATACAGGACAGTAAATAAGCATATGAAGAACTATTTAATGTCACTAATTATTAGGGAAATGGAAATTAAGACCACACTTATTAGCACAGAGAAAATAAAAATAGCGACAATTCCAAATGGTGATGAAGGGGTAGGAAAAATGATCTCTCATAAATAGACCTAATAAATAGATATATACACACATACATACATACACACATAAATAAATAGATAAATCTATCTTGTTTGTGGGAATGCCAAATGATATAGATACTCTGGAAAACAGCTTGGTAGTCTCTTAAAAAAAAAAAGTATAGAATTACCACAGGACCCAATAATTGCACTCTTGGGCATGTATCCCAGAGGTATAAGAACTTGTATCGAAACAGAAACTGTACATGAATATACATTGTAGTTTTATTTGTAATAGAAAAAATCTGGAAACAACCATAATGTCCTCTAAAAAGTGAATATTAAACAGACAGTATACATCTATATGTTAGGACTTCTCAGATATACAAAGTGATGCAATATTGATGGGAAAATATGGTTGAATTACTTGAATTTCAAAATCATTAAACTAGATAAAGTCCATCTCAAAAGGCCACATGCTTTGCAATTCCATGTAAATAATGTAATGAAATGACAAAATTTAAATGATGAAATTATAGGGTTGGAGAAATAGTTAGTGACTACCAAAGGGATTGGGAGGGGGGCACTATAAAGTGATATCACTAGGGAAATATTCATGATGATGGAATAGTTCTGCATCCTGAATACAGCAGTGATTGCAGGAATCTACACATGTAATAAAATGGTACAGAATGTCAACATTTAGGTTCTATCACTGTACTGTAGTTACTTAAGAGTGAACCACTAGGGGAAATGGCTGAGAGATAAACAGATATTCCTATATTTTCTCAACTTCTTGTTAATGTATAATTATTTCAAAATAAAAATTGAAAAAAAATAGGTCTATATATTGAAGGATCAAGAGATTTTTGTGTAAGCAAAGGACAATTGGCTTGTGTTTATAGGGATTAGAAAGTTATCAGGAGTGATGCTAGTAGAGAGAGAGAGAAAAAAATACAATATTTGCAGTACTTTCTCAACTGTATTCTTTCCTTTTTTTCAAATACATGACCCCTACATGCTTTATTTTCTTAACCTGCATATCTTCTCAGTACAGTTTTATCCAGAATTTTGTTTTCTTGAGATTATATTATGAAAACAATCAAGATAATAAATATGACCCTTTGCAGTTTAGAACATCACTTTCCCCTCACCGCAAAAATGGAAATAATTACCTGGGACAGGATAAGGGAAATTGTTAACTTTTTCCTATTTTTAACTAGCTATTAATATTATTAACACAGCAGGAATAAAGCAAGAGGGGTTCTTAACTTTCAGTAGAGCATAATGAAAGATTTTTTTCTGTAGGCTTAAGTTTATCTGCTAAAGACCAGGATGAGCTAAGGTTAACTCTGGACTTTAGAAGTATTGACCTAATTTGAAAAAACTATTAGGATTCATAATAGGGAGAAAACAAAAATTACTGAAGGAACACCTGAGCTTGCATGAGGTTCAGTAGGAAGTGGTAGGATATTTCACTGACCTCTATTAATCTTTCCCTGATTCTCTACATTTTTTTTTCCACTATCGGCTGCCAAGACATTCAAGTGACCAGGCAGTTAGGAAGACTTGAGTATGAGAAGGCTTCTGTAGACACTCAGGGTACCACATAGGCCAACTGATTCATGTGAACTTCTAGGGAGAAGAAGGAAACTGCTATTAGCAATTGAAATTTCCCGGTGGTCAACAACATTTGGGTCCAAGTCATGTGTTACTAGAAAAACAATATAAAGAAAATGTTTTTGCACCCCTGTGGCTCAGTGGCTAAGATGCCAGTCACATAAAGCCTTAAGACTCAGGTTCAAGATCAGGGGCTGGTGAAGGGAAAAAAAACCACAGGCTCTTTCTATAGCTTCATTTGTGAAATAAAACTAGAGACATGAGTATGACTTTCAATTTAAAGAACCTACATTTTCTTTAGCAACACTTGTGGTCTCACAGAGAGAAGCAGATGGGGTCTAGTGGTATCTCCTCCATCTTTTGCATTGTGTGAAAAAGTATGAAAGACTCTTAACAGGTGCAAAACCAATCTAACATTGATAAGAAACAGAGAGCATTAAAGTGTTTCTCCCGTCCTTCAAATAAACAATTCTTTTCAGTTATTCTTACTTCTCATGTCTAAGACTTACCATTAGCTGGTAGGCAAATCTTCTTTAAATAGATGAAGCAATATGTTAGTGGGCTTTGATTTTTAAAATGTAACTGAAAAGGTGTGCCCTGGTGGAGTAGTAGTTTGGTCCACTGCCTCTGGCTGAAGCACAGTCCACATAAATCCCAAGGACCTGGTTTCAAGTTTTGGGAGGGGGAGGGGATAACCAGGATGACAACTAAATAAAAATAAATAAAAATACTTCTTCCTCCTCTCTGTTCCTGACTATTTACTCACCTTCATTCCTACCTGCACTGTTCCTTTAAAAAACTTTTTTTTAAAGTAACAAAAGTCTCATAGGACTACTAAATATTCCAGATGCATTTATTAAAACCCAAGATAAAAATGTAAGTGATACTTTCGAATTGAGTGTTAATAAATAATATATCTAAAAAGCTTACTGTATCATAGGTTTTTCTAACCAATCATTATTTTATAAAATATTTTAAAATTTCTAAAGAGTAATGCAAATATTGAATGATTTCACTCCTGTGTGGAATCAAAGAAAAAAAAGAAAAAGAAAATGAAGAGACAAAGCAAAACAAAAACTGACCTGGATTTACAACAGAACTGATGTTACCAGAGGAAAAGGAAGTGGGAAGCAAGACCAAAGGGTAGTGGAGGTCCCTTAGCAGTGAAGACCATTAGAAATTTGGTGTGTGGCCTTGGTGTAATGTCACATATTTAGTGATGAGTGAAACTGTGCTCCTAACTTATATAGTACTATAAAACAATTTTATCATAAAAATACATTTAAATTTTTTCTACCCCATAGTAAGAAAAAATAAAAACGTAACATCTGCAGGGCTAAATATTATACTTAGAATAAATGTGAACTGATTTACTACTTAAAAGAAGTATTTCCAGCAAAACTTTCAATATGAATAATTCATCAATGTATAGATCATTTATATATGACCAGTTGTAATGAAAATACAACTGAGAAAAAAAATGCCTTATAGTCAGAGCAAGAAAAATGTACATTTTACATTATCAATCTATATACATATTACCATCATTAATACTTGCAAGTATTTACATTAGAATATAAATTTGTAAGGCAAGTACAATGTAAACACCAGTTCAAGGAGAAAAAGAAAATATGCGGCATTTTTAAATGTTCAAGTATATTTTCATGGTTTTTTTTTTCAAATGAATAATAGTGGGCACACCCTGGTGGATAGAAGTCAGGCCAATTGTCTCCAGAGGAACAAGCCACATTACCCTGGGTTCAACTCGCAGACCCAGGAGAAAACAATAAATCTGAATAACTAAATATAAATAAAATAAAGATGCTTCCTCCTCTTCTCTCTTCCTGCGTGCCTGCCTACTTGCCTTAATTCCTGCCTTCCTGCCTGCATCTTTGCTAAAAATAAAACAAACAGATAGAATAATAGTGACTAGCAAATCACTATGATATTTATATATATTCATGTAATATGCTAGAAACTGCATTTTTTGGAATGCCAAAAGTTATATTAAAAACTTTAGGTTTCAATTTAAAATTTTGGTGGTGAAATTATACTCAAAAGAATATGAACAATGTTGTCATTAGCATCAGCTGAGGCTGCTAAGGCTGATGAACTGAGTGAAGTAGGAGGGATAAATGACTAGTCAAGTTGATTGAGAAGAATGTCTAATGGGTAGATAGTGATGGAGAATTTCCTGGATTATAACCATAGCAGAAAATTCAAGATTTGAAATCTTGAAAATAAAAGACTTCTCTGTTAAATAAAAAGAACATGTCTAAGAAGGTACTGAGTTTTTAAAAAATGATTATATGTGTGTATACATATACATATATATTGCTTTTGGAGCAAAGGATGTCTGTAAAACACAACAGATAAAAATACCCATTTTAAAAATCCATCATAATTCAAGTATGCAAGGCTGGTATTGCATTAAAAAATCAATTAATGTAACCTGCCCTGGTAGAGTAGCAGTTAAGTCAGCCACTTCCCAGTGAGTGCAGTCCATATACATCCCAAGGACCCAGGTTTGCCTCCTGGGACCAGGGGAAACAACCAAATAAAAAATAAAAGACAATAAATACCTATTCTCCTTCATTCCTGTCTAGACCTTTCTTTAAAAAAAAAAAAAGAAATTCAGTGAATATAATCTATCAACAAACATGCTAAAAATGAAAAAATATATGACCATATTAAAAAGGTGGAAAAAAGCATTGGACAAAATATAACACTCATTCATGATAAAAATTCTCAGTAACTAGGAACAGAAAAGAACTTCCTCAACTTGATTAAGACCATACAAACTCTACAGGTGATATCATACTTAATGGTGAGAATGGGTAGATTACTCACTAGGTTGGGTACAAGGAAGGATGCCTGCTTTTACTACTACTTTTCAATCATGCACTGGAAGTTAAAGCTAATATAACAAGAGGAGAGGAAATAAAAAATATATATACAGGTTGAAAAGGCAGAAACAAAACTATCTTTTGTCACGGATGACATGATGATCTATATAAAAAAGCAAAAAGCAAACAAATAAATAAAAACAAAAACAAAAACCCATAATTCCTAGAACAATAGCCATTATAGCAGGGTTGCTGGATACAAGGTTAATATACAAAATTCAATTCTTTCCTATATATCAGCAATAAAAAAGTGGAATTTGAAATTAAAAACAGAATACTAGCATTTAAATTATATTATCATCTTCCTCTAATGCCCATCACATAAGTCGCAAAAAAAAACAAATTAAATTAAAAAATTGAAAATCACCAAAAGGTACAATATTTGAAGAATATTGAAGTAACTATAGTATACCCAGTAATGCAATCATTAGTGAAAGATATACAGTAGCCCCCTGCTATCTCTTGGCAGCTTTTCTATAAATCTAAAGTTATTCAAAATTAAAATCTATTAAAATAATATTTATAAGTTATATTTGAAAATGTACAAATAAAGAATAAAAGACAATTCACAAAGATTTTATTTACTATTATTCTTTATCTTTTTAAAAATTATCTTAAGCTTTATGATCGCATAATTTACAAATTTTTGCTAATGGTATATCTCTAATGAGCAAGCAAAAGCACCATTACCAATTATACATATACAGTAATTCTACAGGCGTGTTTTTGAATAGCTGTTTGAAAGACAATCTTGAGGCACACTCTGACTGAGTAGTGGTTAGATCCGCTGACTCTGGTTAAGCATGGTCCACATACATCCCAAAGACCTGGGCTTGCATCCCAGGTCTGGAGGAGGCAACCAAGATGAACAACTGAATAAAAATGAATGGGGTGCTTCTTTTTCCTCGCTCTTCCTGCTTGCTTGCCAACTCACTTTTATTCCTACCTGCATCTTTCTTTTAAAAATAAAAAATCCTGAATTATCTTAGTCTGACTTAGTAAATCTACAAGCAGAGTTTGCTGCTATATCTTGTCATGCTGAATTTTAAAAGCATCTGACCTTATAAATCATTATGAAATGCGAATAGTGTTAAATTTCCTTTATATGATAAATATCAAGAGATACATATATGTATGTATATATATATATATATATCACACTAAAATGCTTTTCATTAAGTAAAGGGCAACATTTTACATACAGGAATTTTAATTGGTATATTTAAAACCAAAAGGATAGACTGGACCTTGCCGTATTATCTTCAGCCTTTGCCTTTAACAGACTAATGAGCACAATTTGAAACACAGGTGAGTCTTGCTCTGTTTCATGAGATAGCAATGGGATTTCCTCAGTATTTCATATATTACTACAACCAGTTATATATATATAAATATAAAACCATTCTCCTACAGGTTTTGAGAATGTATTCACTATCTCTGTGAAAAGTTAAACATCACAAGTTCAATCATAATTTTAGAAGGGAAAACAGTGATTTCACTTGCTGAACCAAAATTACACAGAAAACTCAAGAAGATAATCATATTGATTTAACAGAAACCAATCTTATTTAAATTTTAACTGTCAAACAAAAATATTCCTTCAGTTATCCATGATCTGAATTCTGATATATGAAATCAATTTAAATGTGATAAACATTTAAAAAGTCATGAGACATTTCTGTGTTGTAATAAATAAGACAGTGCCAATTATTACTTATTCATTGATTTTGAGATTATCTATCAGCTCTACACTTTCCAACATTTTCTAAATACCAGTGAAAATAATTTTTGCTCCAGGGTTCTCCAAAGACTCCATCAGTGTCTTCTCGCCTCAGGTGATGCCTTTGTTCGTGTTGTCATCTGTATAAGAGAATCCGATAGCTTGACCTCTCTTTCACCCAAGCAGACCATGGTGAGGCAGTTTGTGCTTGCCTCCCTTTTCCATTCTGTGACTCTGGGCACACTTCTGAACAAAAATCTTCTCACCCTTCTCAACATCACTCATTTGTAAATCAGTCTTTTACTGTGTATAATACAAAGTTTCTCATGCACAAAACAAGTGTCTTGTTCCTTCTATTATTATATTTTGAGGTAGAAATTTGGTAAAGTTTATTATTTATAAAAGGCAAGTCAATTGAGAACATCTGATTGACAGAAGATAGTTCCAGTGAATACAATGGAAAAATAAGATTTTTTTTAAAGAAAAAATATATTTACTGGTGTATGAATAGCACTTACAAATATGGTATTGATGAATAAAATAAATGTCAATTTTTTTTAATAAGCATTGATTTTTTTTAAAGAAAAAGTACAGGTAGGAATGAAGGTGAGTAGGCAGGTAGTCAGGAAGAGAGAGAGAAAGAAACATTTTATTTACTTTTATTTAATTGTATATCTTGGCTGCTCTCCCTGGCCTGGGATGTAAACCCAGGTCCTTGGCATGTATATGGATTATACTTCAACCAGAGGCAGTTGACCAAACCACTACTCCACCAGGGCACTCCAGCATTGTTTCTTTTTAAAAAGTAACAATGCAATACACCATTATATAGGTTTCAGGTGTCCATTACTATAAACCAATATCTGTTTATACCATATTAAGTTCTCCACTGAAAGACTAATTCTATCCTTCATCATATTATTGACCCCTTTTATCGGATTTAGACACCCTGCTTGCCCCTTCCCTTCTGACAAGCACTGATTCGGTCTATTCATGTTGCTGCACATAGCAAGATTTCACCTTTGTTTACAGCTGAGTAGTATTTCATTGTGTACTTACAGCACAATTTCTTTATCCAATTATCTATAATGGGCACTTAAAATTGTTTCCAGCCCTTGACTTTGTAAATAATGCTGATGAATATGGGGTCACACACATGCCTTTAAATTCATGTCTTTGTATTTTTCAGTTAGTCAGAAGTTGAGTAATGGAATGTCTATTTTTAATTTTTTGAGGAATCTCCATACTGTTTTCCATAACTGCTGTACAAATTTACATATAAATACATAGATATACATATATACACACATACATACATATATGCAAACTCAATCTTTTCCAATGCCATCTTAGATTTCCATATTTTAGGTTTATGAATCTTAACAAATAATCTCTTGACTGAAGAATACTTACAGACCACACTTAACCAGAAATCTACAACTATTGCTGAAAATCTCACTTATAATTTATGTAATTTAACATCAAAGTAGAAAATGTATATAAAAGAACAATGAGATGCTGCTACATACCCATTAAATGGCCAAAACCTTGATGTGCCCTGGTGATAGCACACAGTCTAAGAAGCCTTCAAAATAAGCACCAACAAGCACATGTCAATTCTCCATCTCTGTCCTTAGCTAATTTCTTTCCCGCTATTCTAAAGACCACCCAGATTGAATAATGTCTCTCTTACCCCATGTGTCTGAGGAATTTTTTCTACTCATTGGTAACTAGCTCAGAAGTCTATCTAGTCACTCTCTTACAAGCTAATATATCTTGGATTTTCCTTAAAAAAGGGCCAAAATTCCCAATGCTTATTCATTTCCCCAGGAAGCTAGTCTTTTATGACATTTCTAACAGAGCTAGCTCTTTGACTACTTCTCTTTATCTTATCAATATTCTTGCTAACTTCACCCTCCTTAGGTTTAAAATATCACACATAAAAAATCAGTTCAATAATTACTATTTACACCAATAAGTTTAAGGTGTGTTTTTAATACTGTACATTAAGGTGAAGAATTACAGTATTCTTCCCCTATCTAACAGGGAAGAATTCATATCCTACTTAAGACCCTTATTGGGTGCCAGAAACCCTACATATAATGTTTTTCCTATATATACATACATATGGTAAAGTTTACTTTATAAATTAGAGATTAACAAAAACAACTAATAAAATATAACTAATAAACTAATAAAACTAATAAAACAACTATGATAATGTACTAAATACAAGTTATTTGAATGTGGTTTCTCTCTCTCAAAATATATAACATGTAGTACTTTCTGACTACAGTGGACCTCCAGTAACTGAAATTTAGAAAAGGGAAACTGGACTGTGGGGGGACTACAGTATGAATATTCCATGTAAAATATATGAGAGAAGGGATTATGGTTAACTTTCTGGGATCACAATAAAATCTCACTTAGAAAGATTTCCACTAAAAGATTTAAATCGATGCATTTGCATTCAGTTAAAACTGTCAGTGCTCTTAAAGGGTTAAACTGTAAGTTCAAGAAAAATTCATAAAGTGAAAAACAACAACAAAAATCCTCAAGTTTTCTGGACCTAAAAGATAAATAAGGGAGTCAGGGTTTTCAGTTGCTCCTTCCTCTCATTAGCTCAGCAAATGCTGAGAAAAATTGTAATGAGTGCCTGCTAAATGCCAAGCACGGGTGATTAAGATAGTGCCCACATCTAAGTAGTGTACAGACTAGTTGGAAAGATTGTAAACGAGAAATTATGCCATGGTAAGATGAAGTCAGAAATCTTTCCTCAGCTGATTTTTTGGGTTGATTTCTTTTAGGACTAGAAGGAGATCAACAGAATGGACTGGCAGTAGAGAAAAGCTGGGGAGTGGGGTGGGGTAGAGGGAGTTTGTTAGGAAGTTTGAAGCTGGGAATCCTTTTAAGTCCCAAGACTGATGGTGGAAGAGTGCTGGTTGCTTTAACTTTAGCATCTTTTTCTAATTATAAGTTCTTAGGCTGACTTCTGGGCCCTGCTCCACCTAGAGGTAGTATGGGATCAAAGGACTGGAGAAGAAGGCCCATGGAATGCTGCCTTGGCCACTAGACTAGAAGTGTGATTTGGGGGCAAGTTACTGAACTTTTGTGAACCTGCTTTCTCATCTGTAAAATGGGGATAGTAGCCACCAGACTGAAAGAATGTAAATCTTCTGCTTTAATTCATTTGTGTCTTATTTCCCTCCCATCCTTGCTTTAGTTGTTTTGGAAATTGTATTCTCACAACTTTCTCATAACTCCTTTAATCTCGATCTCGTTATTTTTATTTTTTGGCATCCCCACTAAGAAGGCTGACTCTAAGGGAAAATGCATCAGACATTACTAGAGAGGAACACTAGCTCAGAAAACTCCCCTAGTGGCTCTGGTGAACCCAACCTTCCCCGACCTTCCCCTTTGCCCCTCACCCTCTTACTCAGAGATCCTGATTTTTGTTCTCTGGAGACAAACTACCACCTGTTTTGCTTTGACTTATTGTTTAAGGGTATCGCCTATTTTCTACAGACTACAACAAAATGAATTTGCTGAAACTTGTAGAAAGAGCTAAGTGTGTACTTTCTTTTGTAAACATTAACACTGAAATAGTAATGCTTTCCCACTTTCCTTTTTTATTTTCTATTTCTTTTCTCTGGACCTCCTCACAGAGTAACCACTCCCTTTTGACTTGTTGGCACTATCATTTAGCACTACTCAAAAAAGTTATCTCTTAATATTGAGTATAATTTATCTGTCTTCCTTACTCAAATTGTAGTTCTTACAGTGTAGTATCCTTTCTGGCAGCAGATTCTCAAACTTGAATATGCATGAGAATCACCAGGGGGATCTTGTTAAAATGCAGATTTTGATTTAGGAGGTCTGGGGAGGGGCTGAGTTTTTCTAACAAACTCCCAGGTGAAGCTAACGCTGCTGGTCCCTGGACCACACTTGCAGTTGCAAAGCTTTACAGGGTTGAGAACAAAGAAGGTGCACAGAAATGGCTGCTGCATGGTGCCTTGGTCTGTCCTACTCAGTGTCCTGAAATTTTCTTCAATACATCTTTCTTCACTTATTCCTGTGCATGATTTATGACTAACACCTGACAGTGATTCCTTTGTGTACTTAACTGTGACTTTCCTTCCTTTTTTATAGACACCAGTCTTGACCAGAAATGGGAGTTTTACAGTAACCTACAACCCCTTTCCACTGTCATTGATCTTGTATCTGCAAGAATAACTTTTCAAAGAATCATTTTTATCCTTTTTTCACTCAGGAACCTACAGTAATTCCCTAGTCCACGTGCTATCAAACTCATTCTAGGAATAGAAGCTTTAGGACATTTCACTAGCCCTTCCTGTCCCTCGCCAGTTACTTTCTCTTTTTACACCATTGGCAACCTCTGTTACCAATATAAATATATATATATATATTTTTTTTTTTTATTTTATTTTTTTTCCCTTTTTCCTTTTTTAAAGGAAAGGTGCAGGCAGGAGTGAAGGTGAGCAGAGGAAGGTAGGTAGGAAGAAAGAGGAGGAAGCATCTTTATTTTTATTTAGTTGTTCACACTGGTTGCTTCCCTTGGGGCCTGGGACTTGAACCCAGGGGTATGTGGCTTGCTCCTTCCTAGGCAATTGACCTAACCACTGCTCCACCAGGGCATACCCAGATATAATTTATAGTCTGTTGAAACTCCTTGCAGAACATTTCACATTGGGAATGTCTTCTTTCATTTCTTTTAAAGAAACACATAGCTTCAAAACATAGTCAATTTTTACCTACTTAATAAAGCTGTTCCTGTTTTATTCCCAGTTGTAAGTCCTTCATTTATAAGACTAGGTACTGATAGGTGCTGTTGTTTATATATTTTACTATTATTCTATTTTCAGTTTCTGTTTTCAATTAGAAGCATCTGTATTTGTTGTTCAGGCTATTTCCCCAGCACCTAAGACTACTTGGCACACGGTAAGCACTTTGGGGATTTCAATAAAGGATGAAACAAAACTTAAGATGAATTCTTATTTTCAGAATGCTGTCTTATTTACAATTTGTTGGGAACCTGGGTGAATGTTAATGGTTACATAAAATTAGACAATTCTGGTAACATAGATCTGGCACTGTAAACATACTGAAGCATAGGTTCACATCAGAAGATTGGGCATACTATCAAAAAAAATATTTGGCCAAGGGATTAAAAACTAAAATAAGTTTAGAAATTTCTTGAATGTATTTTAAGAGAGAAAACATTTAAGGTTTATATACTTCTATACTGTGCTACCTACCAGCTACCATTCTACTAGGGAAATTTACTTGGGAGATTAAACTTGTATCCTATCTATAAAAGGCTTATTTATGCTTCACTGTCATTGTATTCTACTCTTCACACTTTACATTGGTTAGAATTGAATTTTTCTTAATCGTTGTTAGTGTTTTAGATTTAAAAGAAATGAAATAAGACTTTCTCACATTACACTATCAAGAAAAAGAGGGCTGCTAGACCCGTTCAGAGGGGTGTTAGAGGCCTACGGCTGCTCACCCAGCAACAGCTTTATGCTCCGATTTCATCTATGGGTTTTTTGTACAGTTTTTTGGATGGTGCAAACCGCGCAAGTGCAGCATTAAAGCCGCCCCACACTGGGAAACGATGCAAGAACATGGAGCTTAGGCTGCCAGGTTCTCCCTAATACACAGTCAAGGGCTGAAGGCCCGGCTACGCGCCCCCAAACCCGGTCCACAACAATCGTTCCCTCCCTCCCCGCCTTTTACATACAGTACACATACAAATACACACACGCAGAGCAGCCAGCAGGGGCGGGCCGGGCCCAAACCACTCCGCAAACCGCAGGGGGAAGCCTCAGCGAGTCGAGCTGCTTTCTCCCACTTCTTTTGTTCTTTCGCACCCATCTCTCTTTCCGTTTGGCTGTCACCGCTGATTTGAAGCGAATTTGGGGAACTGGGATCTTTTGAAGGCCCGCTTGGGAGCCCTACACCTTAGGCAGCTGCTTCGTTACCCCCCCCTCCTTCGATGAGCAGTTGGTCCCTCCCTAGTGCTAGCGGGCGCCGAGCGGGAGCCGCGCGGGAGCAGCGCAGCGACGGCGGCGGCGGCAGAGGCGGTGGCGGTTGCGAATCGGAGCCGTTGAGACGCCTCTGCGGCAGCTGGTGGCGCAGGTGGTTTGCGTGGACGCGGGCAGAAGCGGCTGGCCCGCAACCGCAGCCTCGGGACCCGCGACCGCGGCAGGTGAGCGAACGGCGGGGACTCGCCCCGCCCCCCCCCTCGGTGGCCTCGCTCCTGGCCGTAGCGGGGAAGTGGCCGAGGCCCGCCCTGGAACCGAGGGGCGCTCTGGGGCTGTGACCGTCGGGAATCAGGTTGGAGGGAGAGGTCGCGTGTGGGCGGAGGAGGAATACTCCTGTTTTGCCATCTATTTTTGTCTTCTCCAGACTCCTCTGTCTCTTAGGGTTTCTGCCCAGTGAAAAAAAAGCCGGAGGAACGATGGGGAGGGAGGGAGGGAATGGGGCCGAGAAGCATCTCTGCCTCAGGTGGTGGCGTCTTTTCGGTCGTCCGGAGAGGGACCTGCCGAAACCTGGCGGGGGTGGCTCTGGGGCTGCGGCGGCCGCGCACCCGCGGGGGAGGAGCGGGAGGCGGCTCTCCCCTCACTCCCACCCCCCACCTCCCCACGGTCCTCCCCCTCCCCCGTCCTCCCCTACGGCCCCTCCCTTTGGGTTTCTTAGCTTTAACCGCCCTGCGTGCTCTCCCTGGCAGGCGCGTCGGGACACCCCCAAGGCATCCTCTTCTTCCCGCACCCCCTCGTCGTCCGCCCCGCGGCACCTCGTCCCTGGGCTTCGGACCCCCAGCCTCGCCTCGGAAACATGACTCGCGATTTCAAACCCGGAGACCTCATCTTCGCCAAGATGAAAGGTTATCCTCATTGGCCAGCTCGAGTAAGTGATTTTTAAGCCCTCACATTTAGCGGTGCTCGCTTCCTCAGAGGCCTACTTCCTACACGTTCTCTTAATTTTTTCGCTGGTGGTCTTCTCTCGCTTTCCTGTAGTCTCGTTTGTAGCCTGACCGACCTTGTTCGGTTTTTGCTCAGCCAATTTCCCGTGGAATTGTAATCCAGGTGTTCCTACATATTTCTCTACGGTTTTGTTTTTTGACAGGTTTTCTTAATAGGAAGTATTTAAGTGTGATGCCACTTCACGTTTCATTGTAAGTGAAACTAATCATATATGGGCATTATGTTTATTTAAAAATCAATGAAACATTGACTTTTTCTTAATTTTGAGTTAAAGCAAAGTCAGTGGAATCCATGTAAATTGCAAACTCTTGGAAGTCAAAGGAACTTGATTAAATTGGAGTCGCAGGTATTTTGTCATGTGCATTGTAGTTGATGAGACCTTCTGGATTTGCTTGTTATTAAATTTTCCAATTATCCCATCCTAAATTTATTAAAAGGGATTTAGGATAGAATATTCTTGAAAATCTTTTAAGTTAGCACAAGGAAAGTCAAGAAAATTTGTTTTCATCTTTTTATTGTGAAATTTGCCTTATGAGCTTGAAGTTGTTTTACTTCTTTGTTTCCCAGAGGCAAAAGGAATAGACCCAGAAATTCACTGAGAAATTAAGGACCCAGGATCTTTTTGTGACCTAAACTGTATTGAGATCTATTAGGCTAGTAAGCTCAAGATGTTTCATAAATGTGAAAGTAGTGATCTAAAATTGAAATTCCTACTCATTTACTTTTTGAAAAGTATATTTTTTAAGGATAATCAAATTCTATAGTGTTATTTATGTCATCTGGGAGCGGGGGGAAAAAAGCTGGTTACAGAATCATGGTGTACTATCCAAGTGAAAAATATTGGCTATTTGTTGATATTTTCCATCCTGATCTTTCTAGAGACTTAGTTTTACAAGTTTCCTTCCTCAACCTGGGAAGATATTTTTCCCTCAGTCTGTCAAAGTCTACTTTTTCAGTAACGTTTTGCTTGAAACATTCATCGTCATAATTCTTGTCTTTATATTTGACACTCTAATCTGTATCTTTTGTGATAACCTTTTACTTTAACTCTTTTATATATGGTTTGACTTCCAAAGATTGTAGACTTCTTGAGAGCAATAGCCACAAACTGAATTTCTTCATAGCCCATATCCCACTGTCTTTTAAGATAATTATGCACTTTTAAAATACTGTATTTCCTATTTAAATAGAGCCTCGAGACCTTAAGACCTTCCCAAGATAACCTTTTTCATGGTTTTAATTTATTTTCAGTGTTATAGCTGAGATCATGTAATACATGTGTGTTTAGATTTCAATACCATAATGCAATTAAAAGCCAAATGAAAGTATTTAAAAAAAGTATGTACTCTTCTTCCAAATCATGCTCCATCCCAGTCATCTTCCCATATGTTAGGGGACTGATAAAAATAAAGTAACCTTAGGAGAGTGGTGGTTATTTTCTTTCTTTAATGAGTTATTTAACAAGTTCATTTGGATTGGAATGGGAAATTTTTGTATTTTCCCTCTTTTTTCTTAGAAGCAACTGAATTTGGTTATATTATCTTTGTCCAAGAACTATGTTCCTTTTTCTGTCTCTGTTTTACAAAGTATGTCTTTGCTTAAGAGGAGTTTAGAGTAAGTATTTAAGATCTTAACTGTGAAAGTGGGAACTATTGTTCCAATTTTTATTTTAACTGCATATTTCTTTAAAAAAAGGAAAGATGCAGACAGGAAGAGAGAGAAGGAAGAAGCATTTTTAGTTAGTTGTTCATCTTGATTGTTGCTGCTGGTCCTGGGACCTATGTAGACTGTGCCCAACCCTCCTCCGCTAAGGCGCACCCCTGTCTACATATTTCAGACTTTGTTAATTTTTAGGTCTTGCGCATTCTTGTAATCTTGTACCAGTAATTGTTTTAAAAGTCAACTTAAGAACATTTACTAAATATTTATTAAACTCTACAGCTATTAGGTATTTGTGTAAACTTTTAGAGCTGTTTGCTAGAAGAAAGCGGAGCATATAACTGGTTGACAGAAACTGTCTTAAGACCTGTAAGAATTTTCATAATTCTTGGCAAAGAATTCAACTTCTGACAAAGTTGAAATGAAAGGCAAAGTCATCCATTTAGGTAAGGAAATTTAAGTTACTAAGATACTGGTTGGTAATGATTCTTTTGATGTCTGAAACCCAGTCAAATCGCCCTCGTCTTTTCTTCCACATCATAATGCATACAGAGCTTATTAGTAAGTCTGGTCCTTTTTTTTAACAAAGCAAGCAGATTTATTTAAAGTGTCTTTGAAATTATTAAAATTGTGAAATTAAAATGTTATGAAATTAAATGAGATGAAATGGAAATCTTACTAAATTCTGACTAGACATCGCCTTGCCTAGTGACTTTCATTCATGAGGTTTGCCTTCCTTTTATTGATAACAGAAAGTAACCAGTATTACAGATTTGTTAGTAATAACAGCTCCTGATACTTGCCCTTATTTAATTAGAAAGATTGAAAGAGATGTAAAAAGAACAGGTTAGCCTCATGTGATTCAGCTATATAATAATGTAAGATCTCGGATTATGTGTTCAGACGTTAAGATATACTGCTTTATATTTCTTTAGATGTCTTTATATATTACTCTGCCTTCCTGCAGAAATATCATTTAGGATTTTTGAATAGATTTAGACTGAAATGCTTAAGGCCATATATGCTTAAAAATTCATAATTTGGGGATTTTATAAAGGTAATAATGGTACATTTGCCGTATGTTTTGCTCCTGGTAGGGTCTGGGATGGCATGATAATCTAATACAGTATTTCTGTAGAGTCATCAGTAGATACATTTAAGTAAATAAATGACAGAATATCTTTAGTGTTCAGGTTTTGCCACCAAATAAGTTTGAGAAATACTTGGTTTTCAGAGCTGCTTTGGTTTCACAACTAGGGATAAGGAATTGACCTGTAAAATTGATCTATTTTATATTAGATCCCTTTTGATGTCTATCTCAGTTTATTCTGGTGTGTTGGAAGTGTGTATGATTTAAAAGATTTTAATTTTTCTAATCTTTTAGGTAGATGAAGTTCCTGATGGAGCTGTTAAACCACCCACAAACAAACTACCCATTTTCTTTTTTGGAACTCATGAGACGTAAGTTCTTTTAACTCTGTAAAGACAAGTTAATTTAGCGGTATCATTGGACGTAAAATGAAAAACAAGTAAAAGATTAAGTGAAAGGGAAAATAGTAAAAAGCAATATGAAACTTTAGAGTTATCTTTGAACTTTGGAAAAAGATTCAAGTTTCTCTTAACTTTTTTTAAGGTAGAAAATTTACACAGTAAGTTTAACACTTATGGGAATAGATGTTTCCTTAGTCATAGAAGGAAAGAAGTATGTGGATTCTGATAAAACTGTATTAGGAAAATTTTAACAAGGCATTCAGTATATTTAGTATAATGCTATTCATAAGGACTGGCTGTTAGCCTAATTTAGATTAACCACACAAATGGTATATTGTAGGAAAGGTGAGAAAAGAATTAGATTGTTTGCTCTGCATGTCTTTATATGGTCCTGAGAGCCTCAGCGATTGCTCTACTGCCCCTGGTGGGCAGAGAACCAGCTTAGTGAAGCAACTAAATTTTTAAAAAATTGCAACTGAATATTGAACTCAGTTCTAGGTGCATGGGATTACCATAAGGGCTAGCTCATTAGTTTCAGAAAATAAGATCCTACATACCTATAATTTAAGAATTTTATAAGTGTTATATAATCTCATTGATTCTGAAATTGAAGTTAGAGTTTAATAATTTTGCTAAAGTAGAATTGTTTATCTGGCACCAGAAGAACTAAAGCTATTTATAATTAGAATTATGTATTCCCAAGAGTGTATATAATGGCAACATTTTGTTTGATGTTGCTGAGCTACTATGTGAACTTGGCCATAATTTCTTTCAGCAGATTTATTGAGATGTAACATTTATTATGAAATTTAGCAGTTTAAAGCGTACATATAAATAACTGGATTTTAGTGTACTTACTTCCATACTCATAGTTGTCACTCTCTTGCCTCCTCCCTGTCCCTTTACCAACCCCTAGTTTATCCAGATTTGCCAGTACTGGACATTTCATATTGTTGGTATCATATATAATGTGACATTTTTTTCTTTAAAATGAAGTTTTGAGTCAAAACTGGATTGCTGTTCACCAGTTACTTTGATTTGGTTTTAGGTATATTTTATATATAAAATTTATATTTTGTAAGAAATGATGAATTTCTAATCCCATGTGATAATTACCATTAAAATATAAAATCTTACATAAATTGAATAGGAAAAGGTATCTTTTAATGAAAATGTGTGTTCTGTGTATTGAAGTTCAGGGGCTTGCAAAGTGTGGCAGGTCTAGCTGCATCATTTTCACATGGGGACCTTAATTTTTGAACCCATCTTTCAACCTACTAAATCTGAAACTAAGGTGGAGGGCCCAGCACAATGTATTTTATCAAGCCTTCCACATGATTCCGATACATGTTTGCTGTTTAAATGTTCTCGTAAGCCTACCATTTATCATTGGAAAGGCATTGTTGCATTTCTGTTGGTTTGTGACTTTACATTTTCTGTACTGAAGGTTAATTTTTAGAAATTTTATCTCTGATGATTATTTGCTTTCCCTCCCATCAAAAGTTGGGAGGGGCAGTTACTTGAACATTTTTATTTGAATTTTTCACAAATGGGAGTTAATATTTAAATAGCCCCTAGTGAGGGAGATGGGAAAGAAAGAACATAGAAGAAATAATCATTTGGAAAACATTTTGTATTAACATATTTTTTCTATTGTGAATTTAGAGCACAATCCTTTTTTAACTACATTCTTTTCTGACCTATAAATATCAGCTTTTAATGTTTTACTATGAATTCGTCCAATAGCCAAGTTTTGAGTATTAAACAATAGTGAGACCTTCTGTATACCAACTGTGACCACCCACTAGATATCTTAAACTAACATTGAAAGCAGATTCTTCATGATGCTGGCGTTGACCCAGTGCTTTGCTGCAGCTAAAGTCTTGGTGTTACCCTTGGTTATTACAATCTTTCTTCTTCCTCCCCACATTTAATAAGTCTTTTAAGGAAAGTTTCAGGTAGCAGTGAAGGTGACTAGGCAGGCAGGCAGAAGAAGAGAAGAGGAAAAACCACTTTGTTTTATTTAGTTGTATATCTTCTTGGTTCTCCCTGTCCTGGGACGTGAACCTGGTTCCTTGGGATGTCTGTGGCCTACACTTTGACTGGAGGCAATTGACCAAACCACTACTCTTACAGAATTCTAACTCAGTTTCCACTCTTCATATATAGTCTTTTTCTTTTTCTTTTT
>RJWH01000715.1:346667-400863 GCA_004363575.1 Solenodon paradoxus | reverse complement strand
TTTTTTTTTTTTTTGCTAATTGTCTTTTATTTTGTCAAGAGAAGCTATTCCTTAGCCCAGACATTCTGAAACCCATGTCAGTGACAAACTCCCATGGAACTCAACCCAAAGAAGTTCTTTGTGTTTCAAAGGTATATTGCACTCTGAAAGATACCTACCGTCTCATAATCTTTCATGGAATCAATTTCAGAAGAAATCTGTATATGCTTGCTTTCTTGGTTCAGCCATGGCAAACTTACAGAAAGCTACAGCCCTCAGAGATACAATGAATGCTTCAGCAAATGAAATGAGACACTTGGCCAGAAGACCACACATTTTGAAGTTTCAACAAAGTACTGGGAAGCCATAGTAACCTTTTTCGACACCGACATCCTTCTAGACTGAAAGAGAGATGACTAGTGCTGCAGCAGCCCAAAGTAATCTTTGTATCACAATTAAATCATGTCATTTCTCTGTACAAAAAGTTTTATTAGTTCCCTTATTAACATTACCACCAATAAATAAAAACTCAATTTTGGCTACAGATGTTGATAAGAACTGATACTAAGTAGCCTATGCTTAGCTCTCCAAATGCAAACGTTTTTTCCAGTTACACACATATACTTCATCTTTTCTCAAGTTCTTCTTATTCATATTTCCAGTGTTGGGAAAGTTCCACCTTCAGATTTGCAATCGATCTTATATCCTCACACTAGTGACTGATTTGTTTATCCTCCTTCACCTACAAGTAAAGAGTTTGGAGTACCAGGAACATGGCCTTTTTGTCATTCACTTAAAGTGCCTGGCACATGGTAACTTTAAATAGTTGGTAATATATTGAAAGCTCTATCCTCCAGAAAATCATTTGTTGATTATGAATTTGTTGCCCATTAGCCAACATATATGTATATAATGTTTAAGAATACTAGATCAGAAGGCTGTCTGAATCCTGACAGCCATTGGGTAGGCTACTTGGCTTTATGTCTTTTTATTCCTTATTTGTAAAGTGGGAATAATATACTCTGACTCAGAAATTTGGGATATAAACAAGATTACATGAAAAATGCTTAGAATAGTTATTGATGTATATTGAACACTAAACAATGTTAGCTATTATAAATCAAAGATAATGTTGCATGTTATTTTTCCAAGACTAATACTTACAATGTGTATTAAATTATTTGAAATATGGTTTGAGTTTTGCTGACTAATTACCAATGTTAAATGAGGAATAATCTTACCTAGATCTATTTCTCTGGAGTCTTGAAAATTTAAATGAAGGCAATGTTTTGTTGTTATTATCTCCTTACTGCTCTTAGTTGTCTTAAAACAAATAGTAGTTCTAGGAACTTTAAAACTGTCTGCCATAGGATTTTTTTTTTTTTTTTTTTAAAGGAAAGATGCAGGCAGGATGAAGGTGAGTAGAAAGAGAGGAAAACATTTATTCTTTTCATTCCTACCTAACCCCCCATCTCAAATTGGGTCCTTGAGATGTATATGCACTATATCCAGTGCCCTTTCAGCTAGGCTACCAAGGGCCACACCACCAATAAGGTATTTTAAAATTTGCCTCATTTATGGTTTTAGTAGTGATGGTGAATGGGGAGGTACTGTTGGTGGTCATCTTTTTATATTCACAAGAAAGGAATAAAGGAATGAATCATAAAATAGGATTTTATTTTCTTCTACACTAGTTCTTTTATACAACTTGTGTACTATTTTGCCATAGCTGCATATGCTGGTGTGGGGCTTACATAGTTTCTTATAAATATTATACCAAGTAATGAGAGGAATAGTTTATTCATTTCTATACTAGCAAGTTAATGACATACAGTAGATGTATATCCAGTTTTCTATTGAATGATTTGTGTTATAAAATATAAAATCAATAAAACAATAGTTTTTCTATTTTGTAATTTAATGAGAAATGAAGCAGCAATTAGAATTAGTGTTTTGAAAAATGGGACTTTGTGGCAAGCCCTGGTAGAGTAGAAGTTGGGTACAGTCCACATACATCCCAAGGTCCTGGGTTCATGTCCTAGGGCCAGTGGGAACAACCAAGATGAACAACTGAATAAAATAAATTAAAATGCTTTTTTTCCTCTCTCTTCTTGTCAGTCTGCCTCTGCTTGTCTTCATTTCTGCCTACACCTTTCCTTAAAAAAAAAAAAAAAAAAAGACTCTGTTTAGTAATCTTACTTATTAGCAGTAGTTAAATGAATCTTGAGCTTCTTCAGCTCTGATAAACTTTCCATTTTTTTAATATGCAGCTTTTGGTTTGCTTTAAAGGAAGTTCTAGGTGTATAATTGAGTGTGAGGAGGGGGCATATATGTATATTCTTGTGGGAATATATATTATTACCAAAAAGTGAATTTAGAGAAATACCTGCTTTTCTATGCAATTCTGTGAAAACTGGAACACACAGGAGCACACTTAGGGCATTTAGGAGTATGTTATGTAAAAAACATTTGTAGGATTTAAGTTGCTTCAGAATTACACAATTATAGTACTGTAGTTAATGATTTGCTTTTTTGTTAAGTTGTTTTATGTTAGTCTTGATTCTTAGGAACTTTGATACTGGTACTTGAAGTCTGAGACCATATGTTTAGGGATACATCAGTATTTTATTAGTAGGTATTTCAGTTACTGTATTCCAGTGAGTAAAAGAAACCCTAAAACACTTTCTGGTAGTTAGATGACCTTATCTGAGTCCATTATTCTGTCTGACTTTCTTTAAGATAAGGATTTTGATGATCTTTTAAGTTTACTTTTTAGCTCTGGAATTAGGTTGGTAACTTAAACATTAAATTAACTGTGTTTTCATTGTTAACATATTTAAAAGCAACATAAAGTCTTCTGCAAAAGAAACATCCTTTTTTACTCCTGTTGTTTAGTTACTAAACTATTACTCTACTAGGGTATGCCATATTTTTTTTTTGTGGTGTGAGACTGGGACCATGGTTTTTTGAATCTCATTAGGGAGCCTTCTTGAGCCTATCCTGACAATTCTGTTTAAAAATATTATAAAGATATTTGCAGAGATTGAGTAATATTTATATTATAGTTGTATTATTTTATAATAAAAACTTTGATCTAGAAGTTGGTCCAACAATAGACCAATTAATTTTTGGATAGCTATTCAGTGAAATAGCATGTAGCTATTAAGTAACTGTTGACATGAAAAGATGATCATTGTAATCTGAGAAGGGTTTATGAATGATTGTATATCATCTACATTAAAATAACATTTAATGTATCCATACAATTATCAGCTGAAAATAGTGACTGAGTTGTTAATGAATTTTTGCAGTTTTTATTTTCTTTGATAGGATGTTTGATATTCACTTAAAGATATTGTGATAGCTGTTTGAGATAAAATTTATATTCCCAAAATTCATTTAAAATACAAAATTCAGTAGATTTTAGTGTATCTAGAGAGTCATATAGCCATTGGGACAATTTTAGAACATTTTTATCCACCCAAAAAGAAACCCTTGTTTAAATAACTCTGCTTGCCTAGCAGCATGGTTCAGATTTCACTTACCCTGGAATATTAACTAATTGCATGAACTATGAAATTTGCTGCTAGTTCTTTGATCTGCAGATCAAGATGTAAATTATAGACTTCTATCATGTCGCTGTTTTCAAGGTCTCTTGGTGATTGGTCAGTGTAATGTTTCTTAGTGCACGCATGGACAGTGAAGTGTGTAATTGTATTTTTTGCCTCTTTTCTATTAATAATATACCTGCCTAAATTGTATTAAAAGGGGGAGTGGGGTGGGAATTAGCCAACAAAGATGAAAGTACCACAAAGAAACTAATAATACTGTTTTTATCAACCCAAAAAGAAACTATGAGGTCTTTAATGACTGACTTTTTTTTCTCCACTTCGTATGTTTGCAAGATTCATTCATATTGTAGCATGTAACAGTACTTTGTCTTTTTATTGCCATATATTCCATTGTTTAGCTACCATACTTTATTGCTCATTAATTGATACTTAGGTTGTCTTTTTTTGGCTGTTATGAATACTGTTACTATGAACATTTGTGTACAGACATACCTTGGTTTACTGTGCCTCCCAGATACTGCTTTTTTTTTTTTTAACAAATAGAAGGTTTGTGGCAACCTGCATCAAGCAAGTCTATCGGTGTCATTTTTCCAACAGCATGTGCTCACTTCATGTCTCTGTGTCACATTTAATTAAGGTATGTACGTTGTTTTTTAGACATAATGCTATTGCACATTTAATAGACTACAGTATGGTGTAAATATAACTTATATGCCCTGGGAAACCTAAACATTCACATGACTTGCTTTATTGTGACATTTGCTTTATTGCTGTGGTCTGTAAACAGACCTGCAATATATCTGAGGTGTGCCTACCTGTAGAAGATTTTGTGTGGACATGTTTTCTTTTCCTTTATTCCTTTTTTTTTAAAGGGAAGATGCAGGCAGGTAGAGAGAGAAGGATTAAGCACTTTATTGTCTCCCCCAGTCCTGGGTCTTGAACCTGGAACCTTGGGATGTATGTGAACTGCACCACAGTGTACTAACCCACTAGGCTAACAAGGTATGCCTTCATTTTTTTTTTTTTCTCTTAAGGAAAGATGCAGGTACGATTGAAGGCGAGTAGGTAGGCAGGCAGGAAGAAAGAGAAGGAAGAAGCATCTTACTTATTTTTATTTAGTTGTACATCTTGGTGGTTCTTCCTGATCCAGGATGTGGACCCGTGTCCTTGGGATATGTGTGGCCTTCGTTTCGGCTGGAGGAATTGACCAAGTCACTGCTCCACCAGGGTGCACCATCATTTCTTTAAACAGTAGAAATCCTGAGTCAAATGTAACTTAATGTTTAATCTTTTGAGGAACTGCTAGACTGTTTTTCCAAATCAGCTGTACATCATTTTATGTTGTACCAGCAACTTAGAAGGAGTCCAATTTCTCCACCTTTTTGCTAGGACTAAATTTTTTTCATTATAGCTATCCTATTGTGTATGAAAATGGTATTTTACTGTGGTTTAGATTTATTGTTCCTGATAGCTAATGATATTGAGCATCTTTTCATTTGTGAATATATATATATATTTATCTTTTAACCTTTCATACTTAACATGAATTTTTTGGGGATTTGTAAAGCCCTTAGCTCTAAAGACAGGCATAATTATTTAATTTTTGTTACATTGACTAATATGTAAGTTCAAGTACAACTTGTAATATGAAACAAATTAGTAGTAAAATAGAGCTTGTAAATGCAATTTGCAGGAGAGGAGCAACAGGAGAATTTTTTAAAAATCTGGTCAGCAAAATAATGTGGATGTAAAACAAGGTGTTATTAATAAGACAAAATAGAAATGATTAAAATAAGACATGGCCAAGTGACACTACAATGTTATCTCAAAGAAAGTAAGAGTGGCAGAGTTGTCTGATAAAAAAAGACTTTTGTTTTTCAGGACAAGGTACAGTCAGGATTGAAGTAGACAGGTAGGAAGAGCGAGGAGGAAGAAACATTTATTTAGCCGTTCATCTTGGTTGTCCCCACAGCCCCCCAACCTGGACCCTTGGAATGTATATGGATTATGTCCTGTGGCCTTACCTGTTGGCCACCAGGGTGCATCTGCTAATAGTAGAATTTCTTCTATAAATCTACTGCTCACTTAACAGCATGGTTCAATTCTTACTTACTCTGGAATAATTACATGAACTACAAAATTTGCTGCTAGCTTTTCAATTTACAAATCAAGATGTAAATAACAAATGTATATCATGTCACTGTTTTCAAGGTCTCTTGGTGATTGGTCAGTGTAATCTGTTTCTCAATGCATGCATGGACAGTAAAGTGTGTACTTGTATTTGTTACCTCTTGTATCAGTAATGCACCTGAGTTGTATTAAAAGGAGGGAGATGTGGGAATTGGCCAACAAAGATGAAAGTACAATAAAGAAACTAATAATCCTAGAAGTGAAGTTTGAATTGGATGTAAATGAATTTATAGAATAAACAGTTACTTATAGAAACCAAGGAACCTAAGGAAGGGCAAACTTAAAACATAAATGAGAAAAGTATTAATAAGAATGAAGATGTTTCCTAAGTGATGCTAAGAAAAAAATTTAAACATTTCACAACATTAAGCATGCAAAGGATAAATTGTTGGAAGTTAGATCAGACTTAGGATGGAATATGACAATTCATCAAGGCATAGAAATAAATTCATTACATATCATAAATTACATAAGAAAGCAAGCACTATTCAGTACTTTCGGTAAGTTTTTTACAAAGGCTTTCAACTTTCAATGCTTTTAATGTTTTAAAGTACAGTGTACTAAATAAGCATTAGTTTAACTTTTTATTATATGCTATATAATAGTATTTAATGTTTTGACAATTAAGGATATGGAACCATCATAATTTTTCTCATTAAGATAGCCTTGGATAGTTTTTTCTTTTTTTATTAATTGAGGTAACCGATTTGCAATACAATGTATGTTTTAAAACTAAAGCTTTTTATACAATACACAACTGGTAGAATGAGTCTTCTCTTTTGAATAGCTTTTATACTAAAGTCAAAAAATGCCCCATGTTTGAGATTTAAAACCATTTTCTTATAATCTTACTAAGTATTCCAGTTGAAGTTCCTGATGTTGCCAGTTTTGTTGTTGTATTTTTATTGAGGGTAAGAAGTTACAACACTCAAGTTTTAGAAGTGTAGATTTACTCTTCATCCAGTGTATATTAGATCATGTTCATTATAAGTTCTAATAGTGCTCTACCACTGTCCATTGGACCCCCATTACCCTTTATTCCCATCCCCTATTCACTTCCCTCTTTAACCTCGGTTCTGTTATCAGTCCAAGGCTTAATTTTGTTTTATCTGTTCATTTGCTTTGTTTCTTTATATTCCAACTACTAGTGAAATTATCCAGTGTTTGTCTTTCTCCTTCTGACTTAGTATAACTCCTTCTACTTTCGTCTATATTGTCACCAATTGCAAGATTTTTTTCTTTTTTAATGTTGGGGAGTATTCTATTATTCAATCATCTATCATTGGGCACTTAGTTGTTTCTGTTTCTGGGCTATTGTAAAGAATACGCAGTGAACATAGAGGTACTTTTCAAATTAGTGTTCTTATATTTTTCAGATAGATACCTAGCAGTGGATGTGCAGGATCACATATATTGGTAGTTCTATTTTTAACTCTATACTGTTTTCCTAAGTGACTGGACCAGTTACAGTCCCACCAACAGTGTAAGAGAATTCCTTTTTCTCCACACTTTGCCAGCACTTGTTTCTAGTTTTCATGATAAGGTATTTCTCATAAGTATGAGGTGATACATCGTTGATGCTACCAAATTTTAACCTTTTGGGGATTTTGAACTATAAGTACTGTCTGACTTCCTACATTGCTGCTTTGTATCCAACTTTTAAAAATTTAGCTTCCGAATTTCTGTTGATAGTGTCTCATCTTTGGCCTTGTGAGTTGTTTTTGTCGGTTTTAGGAAACTTTGTTGAATTCCTTAGTTCTAATTAGAATTTTATTTTTTGATAAGAGGTTTAAATCTTTTAGTTGGAATTTGAGATTGATGAATAGAAGGAACTTTTACTATTTTAACTGTTTTTCTAGTTTGATATTATGAACAGGAATGAAAAAATGACTAGTACAAGTTTGAATTTCTGGATCAAGTGAGATACTTATGATTTAAGTGTGCCTCCAGGTATAGTTAAAATACATGGGGATACAATGAATATTCCTGAATTATGGCATTTAAATAGTCTCTTTCTTTTTTTCTTTTTTTTTTTTCAGAAAAGGAACGGTGCAGGCAGGAAAAGAGGGGAGGAAGAAGCACTTATTTATTTTTATTTAGTTATGTTCATTTTGGTTGTTCCCCTCTAGCCTCAGGTTGCAAACTCTGGTCCTTGGAATGTATGTGGACTGAACCCAACCACTACTACACCTGGCCATGCCAGGTCCCTAGTTCCTAAAGAATCTCAACAAATAAGGAATTTCTTATATATACTTAATTATGTTAAATTATAGTACATTTTAAAGGAATGGGTAGCAGTTTGGTTTTCCTCTTGCTCTAGGGAATATATGTGTATCACTCAAAGCAAAAAACTCATACCTCGTATCTACATACAGAAGTAACAGGCTGACTGATTTAGGGAGATATAAAGGATTTGTTCTGTCTAAATATATATATATACACATATATATATATAAAACACAGTTGATTATCATTATTAATGGATTCTATTTTAATTCACCTGCTCACTAATATTTATTTGTAATCACTAATCAATACTTGTGTCTTTGTGGTCATGCTGATGTGCAAAATTGCAGAATATTGGTATGCAGCATTCCTAGGTGAGGCTGAATAAGGCAGTGCTTTGCCTTGTTGCAACTCTCATACTGTGCCCTTTTGCTGTCTATTTAGAGTCATAGTTTTTTCATTTTGTACTTTTTATTAGTCATTTAGTGGTTTATAATAGCTCCCATATGTAGAAGTGAAAAACTATTTAGAGTTCCTAAATTCAGTGCTGTGCCTATGAAGAAAGTATGTGTTATATAAGCTTATGCTGCAAGTCCAATGTTAGTGAATTACCAGTATATAGTAAGGTTATATATTTATTGGTTAATGAAAACTATTTGACCAGAGGCTCACAAGAAACTGCCCTGTATTTCCCTAGGAGCAGTGATTCAGTATTCATTAATTCAGTGCTTGCAATGACTTAATGGAACTATCATCATGAATATAAGAAATGATTATAATTTATGAATGAGTTATAACATTGATTTACTCATGAAGTCAAATATTTAACATGATCATATTCTAATATGTAGTAGATATGCACAAATATTAAAAAAACTACAGTAATGTACCTTGACAGTGTTTTATGAATTGTAATATACCAGATTACTTAGAAATAAAATTATACTTGGAGTGCATTAAGTGTACAGATTAATGTCATATTTCCCCCCATTTTTATGTATTTTTAATTATAAAACATGGATAAAGTTTGTCATTTTAACCATTTTTAAGTGTTTTACTGTTCAGTAGCATTAAGTATATTCACATTGTGTAAGTTGCATGTTTTTTTAAAATAGTACTATAGATCCTATGAGCTTGTGACTGAATTTAATGAAAGTATTTAGAATTAAATATAATTGACATTTATCTATGTCTTCCCTTTAAGTAAGATTTATAGTGTATTTTAGATTAAATATTTCTGGTAATTGTGTCATAGGGTAGTGCTTTTTAATAATATATCAGATTGCTTTGCACTCACATTTAAACCCCCCCCCTTCCTTTTTTAGTGCTTTTTTAGGCCCAAAGGATATATTTCCTTACTCCGAAAATAAAGAAAAGTATGGCAAACCAAATAAACGAAAAGGCTTTAATGAAGGTTTATGGGAGATAGATAATAATCCAAAAGTGAAATTTTCAAGTCAACAGGTAAGTCATAGTATATCAAACTTAGTATTTATTCAGTCTTAGGGAATAATCACTATTCTAACTATGGAAATATATTCATTTGAGAACCTTGTGAAATTTAGATTAAATTACTATTTGTGAAGTTGAACGTTGTCCTTTCATACCTATTTGAAGTGATGCAAATTTACCTGCGTTATCTCAGAAAGCTGGGAAATAATCAGTTATTTAACTCCCGTTGGAGAGTTTACATTAAATTTAAAGCCATTTGTACTGTTCTCTTAAATTCAGGTTTTTTTATTTGAAAGGGTGTTTTTGAGTTTTCTTTGTTTGAATTTTCTAAATCCATAAAATTGTTAGAATATGAACTTTAGGTTAAATTAAATGATAAAATGTACAAAGTGCACAATGCATATTATACTTGATATTTTTGGTGTCTAAAAGAGCAACATTAGCCTTTTTTGTCCTGTTTAATTTGTCCCAAGTTTATGTTTATATTAGACTTGAGTTAGTAAAAATTAGGAAGAATGAGTAAACCTAAAAAAAGAGATCATTAGCAAAGTAAAAGTTATGTGACTTTCTACTCTTAAAATTATTTTTTTAGTTTGTTCAATGTGCCATGCTTCCTTTTACTTTTGAGAACTCTGACAGTTTTGTCTGGAACATGTAAATCATTTATGTTTCAAGGCCACATTAGATGATCCTAAGTGTTTTCATTGCCTCCTAAAACTTACATATTTTAAAGTATTCTTCAAACTTTATCATAATTATTTTTTTGTACTAATAGGCCACTATTATTGGCTCTTATCAACAACAAAAAATTATATGCTCTAGGCACCTGTAACTGTTTCACGTAGAATTAGGTATTCACTAAATATTTGATGAATTAATAATAAGAATGGATGATTTCCCATCACTACTACTTGACTGTGATAGAGGTCCAAAGAAGACTGAATTGTTCCCTGGAACCCACCGTTTTGTACTTCACTTGATCGTGTATCCTGTGGTTGTGCACTTTATGGTCTTTTTCATCCTCCAGCTAGCCCCGTATCGTCATGCTCGTCTCTGTTCTATCAAATTAATACCAGTTAGTTTTCACAACATATACTTGGAATTTTCTGTTTCACAATGAATGTTGGTAGGTTGAGCATGTAAAACCCAGTAATTTTCTTTCTGTAACAAAAGTATGAATGATTGTGTTGATTTGATATACTCTGAGTTCCTGACCCAGACACATCCCCAGTGGCCATTTCTAGGACGTGAGGGAAAGCAATGATAACCAAACTTTCAAAGCAAGAAAATTTTGGCCATCATAGTTGTAGAAATTGGGGAGGGGGGACATTTTACATTAATTTTGTTATAACTTTATTAGTAATTTTGTGGGTCATCAACATTGCCTTTTTACAAAAGAGGAAATGGATTTAAAAGACTTGCCAGATGAAACTAAAAAGGGGCACATTTGAATTGGAATGGTGTCATCTCGTAGATCTGTACTGAAACTCACCTCCCAATTTGCGTACTGCTTTGCCTGTTACTCATTCTTAGGTTGGTACTTTCAAAGTCAGGGGCCCCTAAATTACCTGTTTTTAAGTATCCATCACCTGGAGGTACTTCTAAAATTCAGTGATAACACCCCCCGCACCCCCCTCACACACACAGAGATACATTTTACTGTTAAAAGGGAATCACTTAAGTATGACTTTCAGGAACCTGCATTTTATTTTATTTATTTTTTTAAAGGAAAGGTGCAGGCAGGAAGAGAGAGGAGGAAGAAGCATTTTTTATTTTCCATTTTGCATGTTTACACTAGCTATTTCCCCCCTAGACCTGGGACTCGACTCTACATTATGTGGCTTGCATCCTTCAGAGGTGATTGACCTGATCTAATCGCTGCTGCACTGGGGCGCACCAGGGACCCGCATTTTAAATTAAGTTTGAGATAAAGATTAGTCTGCTGTGTGATATATGTCCTTTCCTACAGCCGTTTGTCTTAGAGTATATAAGTTAAATTGCTCTCTCTAGAATTTAATTTCAGTAGTTGAATACAGTGTAGACCTCTGCTATTTTAAATCAACTTTGTATCTTGTTTGGGTATTTGCTGGTTAGAACATCAGAATAGTCTTTTTTTGTAATTGTACTTTAATTTCTGCCTCATTATTTTATCCTCTGTGCTTGTATGCATCCATTTGCAGGAATATTATCATTTTCTGAGGAAAACAGTTATTTGAAAATTGTGCATACTGCAAGTCTGATGGAACATAAATCAGCTTATTTCTCTAACTTACTTGAAACAGGCTTTTGATTTTTCATAGGTAGAAAATTTTAAAGTTACAAATTATATTTTTGAAATTAATAGACTTGATTATTCTAGGTATCAGCTAAACAGTCAAATACATCATCTGATGTTGAAGTTGAAGAAAAAGAAACTAGTGTTTCAAAGGAAGATACTGACCATGACGAAAAAGCCAGCAATGAGGTGTGTTTAATTTCTTTTGTAGTCTAAACCTATTTTATTCATAGTAAGTAATTATAAATTGATTGTGGCAAAGAAGAAAGTAATCTTTAAAGTAGTTGTAATGAATGAGGAAATATTTAAAGGTTATTTCCATATATAAATATTATACTTTATAAAATCACCTTTGCATCTTTAGATGTATGGATGTTTGTATTTGACGTATTTGGCTGTGCAATTATATGTTTTGAGGTTCAACTATAAGACAGTGAATTACTGTTTGCTAGGAATATTTTTAAAGAGGTATTGTGTTATGGTTGTCTTGAAACGGCAATTTAATTCCAATTTCTGTGAGTGAAGATACTCATTTTAGCTTTTCTAGACCTCATGAAATGGTTATTAGATGATCTCTATAGTTCAGCTACCTCTAAAAATTCATAACTTTAAATTTAGAATTCTAATATAGAAAAGTGGTTTTATAAATTTAAATAGACAAGAATTCCTTGTGCCTAGCACAAGCATGACTTGTATTTGATCTGACAAAAAAAAAATGCTTTTTAGATAATACTTTCACTTTATAATGATAATGTTAAGATTTTTGTCTATAATTTCTATAGTTTCAAATTTTTGTTTATAATTGTCAATAATTGTTCAAATTTAAAAAACAACAGGTACAATTTAATTGCATTCTGGTTTGTTTTTCAGGATGTGACTAAAGCAATTGACATAACCACTCCAAAGGCTGCCAGAAGAGGGAGGAAGAGAAAGGTACTTTTTATGTTTAACTGTAATACTCTTAAATGAATTTAGTTTTAGTTGAATTCAGGAAGAGTAGTAGAGATGATGAAACTTTATCAATTAACTTAAACTTGGCCTATTACTCTAAATCCTTTAAAATTTGTAAAGGGTAGATTATGTTTATCAAAACTTTGAATTTCTTTTCTTAGTGATACAACTCCTTAAGTTGAATAAACTGGTAAAAGAAATAACTATACTAATTTTCACTCCTTTTAATCACTGCCTCAAATTTTTTTCTGTGAAATAAGTGATAATATATAATCAGAAGGTTGTTGGGAGGATTGAGTGAGTTAATAATGTAAAATATTCATCATAATCCTGGTATAGCAGGTCTTCGAATAATACTGTTTCATTATAATTTTGATGAGAAAAAACAATCCCAGCTTTGTTGGAAGGACATTATTCAAGGACCTGCTTTCTTTCACTTAGTCCTTTTCTAGCAATCTGTCGATAATGGTGAGGACTCACTATACATAGTAAGTACTATATAAGTGTTGTCCATTATTGCATTATTATTTTACTTCACAACATTGTTATAAGAAATGAGAATGTGACAGTTTAGAGTTTGGCACAAAATAGGCTTTTCACTAATGTGAATTTCTTCCTTATATAAAGTTCTATTCATCACATCTATATCTGGCCTATTTATGTCCCAGATTATTATGATATGCCAAAGATACAAAGAAAACTTGAGTATCTTATGAAAAACTAAAATAGGAAAGTAATTACAGTGACTTTTTATCCTCTGTGGAGTATATGTGGAAGAGGCTCTACTAGCTTTAACAAGATTTAAAAAAACAGAATTTGTCAGGCATATGAAGAGACAGACATGTGAGGCAATTTGAAGAGCATAACAAAGAGAATTTCAAGAATTGCATTTCAGTATTACCAGATCATAAAATTTGAGGGAAAGGGTACAAAAAAATCCCTAGTGTTACCCAGAAGAACTTGAACTTGAAGAATTAGGAAGCCATTGAACCATTTAAAATTTTAGAGTCACTTCTAAAGCTGTGTGAATGATGGGTAGTGGATTGAGGCAGTGAGATCAGCTTGCATATTAATGGATTCAGAATTTTAGTACTAACTTCATGGACCTATAATGAGAATAAGGACCATATAGTAGGTTTCTTTTAAAGCAGTGTAGATGAGAGATAGGATTTCAAAGTACTTGAGGAGGTGAAGTTGATGGTTCATTGAAGGTGGTATGAAGGGAGCAGGGAGAATGAATCTAGAATTGCTCCATGGTATATGGATTGACTAGAAGAGATAACAGAATGCAAGATGGTTTGAGAGCAGAGACTTGGAAAGGAAGACCTGAAACAACTATGGAAGTATCACTGAATCTCTATTTTAACACCAAAAGGGCAAAAAGTCAAAGCTTAAAGATGCAGTCACTGATAAAGATAGGATAGATGAGGTAGTCAAAGGAGAAAGTACATTGGGAAGAATGCAGAATGACTATAGATATAGTGTGTATATATAGATATTTTTACAGTGTGTTATTATATGTACGCACACATACATACTGAGGAAAAATAATGGAAAGGAGAGGTTGATTTGTTAATTTATGGCTAAGATTGAACTGTAAGGAAAAAATTGTTGATGAGCTGTAAAGGAGTTTAACAGGACAAAGATAGACATATTATCCTTTTTAACATTAAATTTCTAGGGAATCTTGGAAATTAAGGGGTATTCCTTCCTGATGCTTCACTGTCTTCTCATCCACCGAGTTCATAGCAAGATGGTTTGGTGCCAGGCAGGAAGAAAGGATTGAAAGTTTACACTAGTCATTTCAAAGTAGCCAGTACTTGAAACAACCTAAATGCCTGTCAGTAGATGACCAGATAAGGAAGCTGTGGTCAAGATACTCAGTGGAATTCTATGCAGCTGCTAAAAACCCTAAACTGTGTCGATGGACCTGGAAGCGATCATATGAAGTGTGAAATAAGTCAGAAAGAAAAAGAAATACAAGCTGGTTTCACTCATGTGAAATATAATGAAATGAAAGATAAACCCCAGCAAAAACGCACAGGACACATGATGACTGTGGGAGAGGGGAGGAAAGGGAGAAAGGTGGAGTAGATGGCACTGGGACTCTTGATGGTGGGTGAAATACAGACTGAGATGCAATTTCAGTATCCTAAAATGAGTATAGCATTGTGAACAAGAGATAATAGTACTTTTTTTTTTAAGCTTACACTAGTTAAGGGGAAAAAAGAGTGTTTAACAAAAGACAGGGTAAATACTGGATGACTCTTGAGAACCCAACTAAGATTGCATAAAATGAATGCTGTTTATATAATTTTTTTCAGCAGGGTTCAGCAGCAGGAATAATAGAGGTGGGGAGGTAGAGTTTTATAGTGCTCTCTGTTGCAGATTTGTGGAATAGATGAAGCCAAACTAGAAGGCAGAGGGCTTGAGAATATGTATGAATAGAAGGCCCATGGGGAGGGAACAGTAAGGCCTTCCAGCTAGAAAAGGGGGTAATAAACTGGGAAAAAATAAGTCAAAAGGTTAGAGGTCTCAGTGAGAGCAAGTAAAATATGTAAGAAATTAATTTGCTATCAGATTATACCCAAAGTATTTAAACATATATATTTGAAATGGTCATTTTTCTGAATAAATTTCCTATTTGACTATTGAGGAATGGTTTTGACTTAGATGACTTTGCTGCAGTAGTCCAGAATACATATTCATTAAAGGGCTGTTTTTTCCTTAGTATTACTGTTAATATAATTTCATTTATTATGCTCATTATTGATGATTGTATGCCTCTTATTCGTATCTCAAGAAGTTTGATGTACCTTGCTTCTTTATTTCCCACAGTAGGTAGTTTCAGTGAAGAGATTTTTTTGCACTGAAAAACACGGTCAGTTTGAACAGAATTTTAGAGAACACTTGCCCTCTTTACTACTCAGAAAGAAACTTTGTAGTTTGGGGCTTTCAGTTTTTGGTAACTGGGGAGCTTTGTAAAAACACATGCCTGGCTCCCTACCCTACAGCTTTTGAATCATGATTGGGACAGGGAAGGTATTCTGAAATTCTTAAAATTCTAGAAAAATAACCTGAGTTTAATGTTTACATTGATTTAAAATAATGCTTTGAATGTGCATTGTTCTAATTATAAAAACAAAAGTGTTAAAAAGCTAACAAGAAATGTAGAAATTCTTAGTGGTGGCATTACTGAGTCAGGTTTTCATGTTCTTATCGCCAATAATCAGTCATTCGTAATATTTCAGAGAGGTGTTAGCAGTTTTTAATAATTTATTGATCATCAATAATCTGAATGAATCTCCATATCTTTACCAGTAGTAGGAAATGCTTGTAAATCAGATTGTTGATAAAAAAAATTCTCATCATTAAGGTTGTATTGTGCATTTCTGCTTGTTTTATTGATTTATTTTTGTTGGTATAGTTAATGCTAAATTCTAAATATTTGGTGTTGAGGAAGCAGCTCAGTTTCTTTGTTCTCTGTTTCCTTCCTTTTCAATTATGATCAATTATGTTTACATTTCTTTTTAATTGGTGGTTCTTAACTTGTTTAATATTTAGTCAATAAAACTGATTGTCATTTGGGGCTATTCTCAGGGCATTGTAACTTGCAAAGGGTCATTGGTATTCCAGCTTTCTATTGAAGTAAATCCCTCTTTGTGGAAAATAAGAATAACTCCTAGGGAAGATAAGCAGATCTCAGTCTCAGTATAATATTAACAAATTTAAAGAGGAGGAAACATTGGCAGTTAATTTCTTGTATTTTCTACTATTACAATATTAGGTTAGAAAATACACAATGTAAAGTATTAACATTTTTGAGACACTCAACAAAGTACACTTAGTAGTGTGTGGGTTGTTACTGGATAAATATATTTTTATCACCAGTTTGCATCAAGAATATTAGCTTTATTTTTCATTGAGAATATCTAAGAATTGTTTTGGTTCTCTAAAATTCTAAGTTTGAGGATGTCACTCTGATGAGTCGACTGTTAAAAAATAATAAAGATCATATACAGGTTATGTTTACACTTGAACTTGTCATCTTAGTGGCATATTTTGCCAGTGAGTTAAAGTTGGAATAATCACCATTTGCTAAATTAAACCTTTGTGATTCAGGCAGAAAAACAAGGCGATGCCGAGGAGGCAGGTGTAGTGACTACAGCAACATCATCCGTTAATCTAAAAGTGAGTCCTAAAAGAGGACGACCTGCAGGTAGGATTACTAATGTTGAAATCTCTGGCTTGTGATAAATATTCCAGTTTATTAAAGTGTTGCCTCAGATACTTTGGAACAGGCAGATAGGCAGTCGACAATGTATAATAAATTTCAAAGGAGATAAACATGATTTCTGCCCTTGGAAATAAACTATTTAAATTTTAAATAATTCAGACTATTAAAATTTCTGTTTTATCTCTATTATATTTTCACCTAATAGTAGCAAATGAGATTAAAGCTTCAATTCCATAAATGATGGGTTTATTTTACCCGTCTTTGGGAAATCTAAGCTTTCCTAATGGAGTCATAATGAAAGTAAAAGAAACAGCACTGAAGTAATTAAAGCTAGTAATATATTAAATTACTACACTTCTTTATTAGGATCTCTAACAGCTATCTTCAGTATTACCTATTTAAATCATTTTCCTAATTTGGTAAATTGTAAATAGCTTAGCACAATCTGCCTCAAATACAAAGTAAAACAAAGGAACTTAACCCCCCCAAAAAAAAATTTTTCCTACTCCATAATAGAATTCTTATTGTAAAAATACCTAGAAAAGAAACAGAATGTTTTTATTTAATTTTTATTTTGAAGTTTAATATTATGGGTCAAATAGCAGTAGTTAAATGGTAGTAGAAAATTCAGTGCATTCTGGTAGAAATTTTTAAAGATGTGAACATACATATACAGATACTATTGATATAAAAGTTGAATTTTGTGATACTCCTATTAAAACAATGAAGGGAATGGTCTTTTGGCCTATACTAAGGACAAATTGAAAATTACTCTTTTGATTTACCTTTTTAAATCTTCTGCTGCTGCTAATTTAAACTATTTGGGGGATATTATCTTTCAAAGTTAAAAATAATTGTGCCTACAATAAAACACCAATACCTATTGTATATATCATTTGCAACCTTTATGTGTGAGATTTACATCTTAAAGGGAAAGCTGGCAGTTAACAGATTTCTTCTTTTGTTTTGAATGTTAGCATCAGAAGTCAAGATTCCAAAACCAAGAGGCAGACCCAAAATGGTAAAACAGCCCTGCCCTTCAGAGAGTGACCTGTAAGTTTATTTGTAATGTTGTACAACAGACAGTTGACCTCAAATAAGACAAATCTCTTTGCATTTTTACCACTTTTATACAGGATATTTGTTGCTATTACTATTTCGTATTTCTAAACTGTATGGGAAAACTATTGAAATAGTTTTTTCATTACTTAAAAAGTAAAAATTGATAAGCAGTCAAGAAAATCTGATGTGATTATCATTGACCTAACACATTTTCTTGTATAAGAATTTAAAGATAATGCAGGTAAAATCTATAATAGAAAAATTGAGTAAGACTATGCTTATGGAAATTTTAGACAGTATTTGAAGTAATTTCTCTAAATCCTTCTTAGTTCCTCAAGGATAATTGTTTTAAAAGTATTTTAGAATAACTACATAGTTATCAACAAAATAATCAGCTTTTCTTTCTTTCTCTACCATTTCCTTGTATATCTCTTGACCTTTCTGTGTAGGAACTTCACCAGAGGGATGTATATTTAGAGAAAGACTTTGTAGCTCGTTTTCAGATTTTATAGAAAAAGCACAAATGTGTAATTTGAATGAGACATTGTTAGAAAACATTTTAGTTATTAGAACATTGGAGGTTTGGTAATTTTCAATCAAAATAATGTTTAAAGAACTATATTTTATGGCCCAGTTAGCTGTAAAAGTTAGTTGCAAAAACAACAGCATAAAATTACAACATGATTTAACTACTGTAAGTGAAATTCAGAAATTATGTTTTGCAAGTGATTTTTTTTTTTTTTTTTTTTTTGATACCAAATCTCATTACCCCTCCCTAAGATGTCTTAGCTAGTCATGGCATCAAGCATACATTTTAAGATTTCATGAATAACATCTGGAGATTTAGGAAGTAAAAATATCATTTATCTGCTCCTCTCTTCCCTTTATAACACACATGTACCCCTGGGAGAGGGAATCATATAATAAATACTCCTGTTTGGGAGGAGAATATTAAGAAGCATCCAGCAGTCTTCATTCCCTAGAAAATCTGAAATTCTGAGATTCCTTCTTTTAGACATAGGCATATTCCCTTGATTAGGCCCTAGTTGTTCCTGAAAATATCTTAAGTATTTTTCTCATGACTTTTGAGATTTCCTTTTTTCAGTATCATCCTTAGTTGCATTCTGAAAAAGGTCACTGGAAAATATTACCTTTCTTATTTCAGACTGTAGGGAGTTAGGAGGCCCAAGATTCCTTTTTAGATCTCCATCACTTCTTTTAGAAGGCTGACAACACTTTGGGTAATAATTTATTGTTAATGTGTGTATCTGTGTTTTATTCTAGTCTGTTTCATCTGTGGTGGTCTTCTAAGACTTTTCCAGATATGCTTATTTTTTTATATTTAACTACAGGCACTTTGAGTTTATAGGCTTTCTTAAGAAAACTACCCTTATGTTCTTGTTTTTCCTAGAACCTTTTGTCTCTGAAGGATCAATGTAGCCCAATTTTATTTTTTAATAACTGGAAGGAAGAGAAAGATAGGAAAGAAGCATTTTATTTAGTTAGTTCATTTTAATTCTGTCCTGTCCTTGGCTGTGGACCCAGGTCCTTGGGCTGTATGTATATGGACTACACCCTAGGCTTGGGCTTAACCCCTGAGCCACTAGGGCATGCTCCAATTTGAATTCTTAAGATAAGCCTGGCAGTTTAAATGCTTGATTGGGTTTTTGGATCTCAGTCTTTTTCGAGTCTTTTAAAATATGGACTTGACTTTCAACATCGAAATGTATGGATATTTAAAAACTTCCTTCTTGCCATCTTTTTTGAACTAATCTTTTTCGTTTTTAAAGGAAAGTGCGGGCAGGAATGAAGGTGTATAGGCAAGCTGGATATATGTAGACTTCCCGGCTAGAGGCCAGACTTAACCACTATGCCAATAGGGCACCCCACAAATCACTGAATGATCCTCGTTGCCACTTTCCATGAAAAGCAGACTTTCCCTTACTGACAATTTCCCTTTTCAATAGCTCGGGGTACAATAGGAAAATGGGGAGATTAAATGTAAATTTCTTTGGTCTTTAAGTAGATTTTAACATATACAGAAACTAATGTAAACACAACTCCAAATATCTTGGCTTCTAACAAGTATTTCTTACTTTACCTGAGGAATATGCATTATTTTTAAGCTCTTGTAGATTCTGCTCCACTGTCTTCTCATTTCAACTGTCACTATCTGAGACATGCTTTTTTCATAGCAAACAGAAGTTTCAAGAGTTTATATAGTTTAGCACTCCACTGAGCCTTGTGCCCAAATACACAGGTTAGAGTGGCTATTAGCTAATGCCAAGCCTACATATAGCATGAATGACAACTAAATATTGTTAAGCTACTGCTATTTTAGTTTTGTCCATCGCCTCAGCAAAAAGCTCACTAAGAGAAATTATCTGTATTATTGTACAATGGGTAAAATTGTTACCTGTGATAACTTGAAGGAAAATTTATACCCTTGCCTTGGAGCAAGAGATTGCAAGGTAGAATGTTGATGTCTTGAGCTGGTTGTTGCTAAGATAAATCTCATGGGATGCGTCTAGAAACAGATGAGATTGTTGTGTCCTGGTAGAGAAGCAGTTAGGTGCACTGCCTCTGCCCAAGTGCAAAGTGCAGTCCACATACATTCCAAGGACCTGGGTTCACGTTCCTCGGCCAAGGAGCAACCAAGATGAACTAAATAAAACGAAATGCTGCTTCCTCTTCTCTCTTCCTGCTTGCTCACGTTCCTTCCTGCCTGCACCTTTCCTTTAAGGAAAGAAAAGACAGAACTTAAGCAAGCAGTGATAGTTAAGTTTATGGAAATTCTTCTTTGATGCTATTCCTGAAGACCTTGAAAAATTCCTGAAGACCTCATGCTACACTTTTTAATCTATGTTAAACGATTTAGCTGCATGTGTACTGTATATATATTATATTTCTTAAGTTTCATCCTATGTATGAATACATAAAGACATTGCCATCTATTTTTTATATTCAGAAACATTGGTTAGAATATGTTGCTAGAAGTAGGCTTACTGGGTCAAAGGGTATTTATATTTTTTAATATCTACTTCCTTCCATAAGGAATAACATTTTGTAGATGCAACTGGTTAATATCTATTAAGAGCCTTGAAAATACTTTTTATATTTGACAATTCCATCTCCATGAAATGATTTTATTTACGTATTTACATTCATGGAAATACTAAAGAAATTAAATGATTTTATTCGTATGCTTTATGTTGTTACATCAACTAAAAGAATGGAAATAAGCATATCCAGTGAGTTTTGGGGCAAAATTTTTTTTAAAGAGATGAATTTTTTTCTCTTCCAGTTTAATAACTTTTGAGGATTCAAGAAACTGGTTGGTAGGAAACCAGTGGATTTGGAATGAGATATTGGGCTAATTATTTGACCTTTTGTTAATAACATTTTCTTATTAAATGGAATGAGTTGGACTAAACTATCTAAAGTTTCATCTCAGGTCCATTGTAATTGAATAATATATGAAAATCTTATTCTTTGATTAGTAAAATTGTTTTTAAATAGCTCATCTAAGCTTCAAATTGTGTTTCTTTCATGGCATCGCTTTAGTTGAATAAAATCATGTGATTAGCATTGCATCTTTGATTTTCCTTCTAGAGCATATTGTAACATATTCACTTATTTCTGTTGTACTAGTTAGCATAAGTATTATCCAATAATATGTTATGATTATTAGCAATTTAGGAAGTTTGACCTATTTTAGTGAGGTCTGTGAATTCACCGATAGGACTGCTTAGATGTAGTGAGCACAGTACTGCTTGATAGGCTTAATTTAAGGCCATGTATTTTACCACTGTAAATTGGGAGCCTTTAACCTTGCAAAGAATATTTCTTAGAGTTCTAAAATGACCATATTTTATCATATGCAGTTCAATTCTATTTTTCCCAGTCTACCTTTTAAACAGTTTTTCTTATAAACATGTAGAATTATAAGACCTAAGATCTCATCCATTTTTTATACACTGATGTATTGTTAGTTAAAAACAGTGTCATGATGCATAATATTTTACTGTCATATTAAAAAAAACAAAGGGAAAAATCACTTTTACCTAATGCCATTATAATTTTTCTATCTTCTAATTTATATTAAAAGGGTATTCTTTTCCTTTTATGATTAAAGATACTTGGATATTTTATATTGTTAAAAAATAAATTTAGCTTATTGTACTTACTGACTAGGAGAATATAGTTGGATGGTTATTTCTTGTTTTAATGATACATGAAAGGTAATTTTCCATTTGTTGCACTCTCAACAGGGTAACTGAAGAAGAAAAAAGTAAGAAAAAAGGGCAGGAGGAAAAGCAACCTAAAAAGCAACTTAAAAAAGATGAAGAGGGCCAGAAAGAAGAAGATAAGCCAAGAAAAGAGCCAGACAAAAAAGAAGGCAAGAAAGAAGTTGAGTCAAAAAGGAAAAATTTAGCTAAAACAGGGGTTACATCAACCTCTGATTCTGAAGACGAAGGCGATGATCAAGAAGGTGACAAGGTAGAACATTTATGTATAAAATAAAATACTGTTTTTAGTTTCATATCATTTTTAATCTACCCACTAAACTTTAAATATTATACATTAAGTCTAAATGTGATTAAAAGTTAATCTGAATTTCTTTACCTTTCTGAATAGATCTGATTATGTTAAGACATTTGAAACTAGTTTGTTATACTTTCTAAAATTATCTTTACACATTTATAACACAGAAATTAAATGTTATATGCAGCCAATAACCATATGTATCTAAAACAGGTAGAAAAGGAGATTATGACAAATTGCCTGTGACCTCTGAAGGCCAATGTAGAAGATTTGCATTTACATAGATTTTTATTACTTATCCCAAAGGCATTCTTGGTACTTTTCAGGCCTGTTTTACATATATTTTATCAGGGGCCCTTTTTTTTGACATCACAGATGTTTGGGAATTTCATTAAAGCTATTCATTCCTTTCTGTCGAAAGACACAACCTGTGACTTTCTTGGAAATAAGAGCGTAGATATTTTGCTTATTTTTATCTGATTTCTTAAACTTTAGAAGCCAGTATTTTTAATTGGATAGATTGGGCAGTGTCAACAAGCAGCTCTGAATTAAAAACTGTAGTGTAAAGGCAAACAGCCTTGACATATGTCATTAACCAAAGACATCACTCCTACAGTAATGAGAAAGTAGATAATCCCCAAAATCATCAGCAGAAAGTTAAGATAGCAGCAACATGTTTAACTCCAAGATTTAAAGAACTTATTTTTCCCTTAACAATACTAGTCCTAGTCCTAGCACCCCAAGATTGTAGTGAGCACTAGTCACTGACTTGATAATTAACTAAATCCATCTTAACAGAAGAGAAAAGGTGGAAGAAACTTTCAGACTGCTCACAGAAGGAATGTACTAAAAGGCCAACATGAAAAAGAAGCAGCGGAAAGAAAACGCAAGCAAGAGGAACAAATGGAAACTGAGCAGTAAGTATTTTTTTTTCTAAATTTGACTTCACTTTTGAGCTAGCATGAAAATTTTAAACAATAGAATCTCATTTCCCAGACCTTCTGAAGCCTTTTAAAGTGGCATTTCCCATGTGTTAGAAAAAAATCCTTCCATATGATAATTGTTTTAAGCTTCATTCTTTTCTGAGTAAGAGGATGAAATTCATTGAGGTAATCCTCCTCTGAATTATTTTTAAATTAAAATGAAAGTACAGATAGGATTTAACTGTTAGTGGTGTTGCAGAAAATATACTTAACCTCTACTATGTACATGTATAGTATTAAATAGAGTGCTGATAAATATATTAGAGAGTGTGTGAGAAGTCTTTGTCAAACCACCAGCAGGCCTCCCCTAAAAGACCAGCAAATAGCAACAAAAAAGCACAGTTGGAAACCCAACAAGCCAGTAAAAGTAAATCTAAAGGTTGACAAGACTTGTAATAGACGTGTACAGTATAAATCAAGCTCAAAACTGATTTCTCTAAGTTTCGATACTTGAAGATAAGTATATATTTTTCATGGGGAATTTCTTTCCCTTTAATTTTATTCTGTAAAATAATTTCATTAGAAGGAAAAATAATGTCAGTAATTAGGGTTCATGTGTTTATTACATTTGTTTTCCTAGTTTTCTTTAGATTATTGTGATTTTTCTATGAGAAGTGTTTGTGAAGCATCTTGCATTATTTTGACTAAACTTTTAATGAGATAATTTTTAAAAACATGTTCTAGGTCACTAAGGAAAAATGATAATGAAGTTTCTTTATATAATACATTGGTAAACTAAAAGTATAAGAATAGCATTTCACTCTGCTTTCTTAATTACCTGGAGGATATATAAAGCAGTTACAGCTGCTTGGGGGAGCAGTTTAAAGATTGAGCTAAAGCTCAAAAATTTCACTCCCTTCTAACCTTAGACTTTGACCACTTCTGTAATTAAGTTATTTTTTGTTACCTGTTCTTTTCTATCCTTTCACTGAAAAGTTGTTGGACTGTTGCTTTTAACTTTGTGCTCCCCAATTAAGATATAAAATTAGTCAGTCATTGCTTAATAAACCTAGCCCGACCTTTCCTCAAAGTTATCTTTATGTGTTTCAATTTCTTTTTGAATGTCCTCCAAATGTAACTTTCTCAAATTCTAATATTTGTGTTTTCTTTCCTTCTTCTGTTATTACAAAACTTTGTACTTGGACAGTTTTGCTCTGTAAAGCATTTCAGATGCAGCTTGTGTGAAATGCATTATGCAAAATAAAGTTTATTGTATTGTATTCCCAGCCAAACAACATGTAATCTACAGTAATAAAAAATATATCTCATTTTGGGCTCAAAGCATTAATCCAGTTACTGAAAAGAGAATACAAGTGGAGCAAACAAGAGATGAAGATCTTGAGACAGACTCATTGGACTGAAAATTCCCCCCCTAACCCCCCTTTGATGGAAGAATGTTCCAGATTCTAAATTGAGGACTTCATTCATTAATGGCATTATTACTGTGTTATGATTGTTAAAAAAAAATTCCTGTAAGGTACACACTACATATTAAGGTTGGCCATCATTCCTGTTTTTGTTTTTTGTTTTTTTTTTTTTACCAAGCTTACAATGAAGCTTTGTGTTTTAAAAGTTATAAGCGCAGATGAAGATGGTGGTTGTACATTATTTCATTTAGAAAATATAAAAATTCATTTTGTTTTGAAAGCTAGGTGTTAAACTGGAATAGCTATGATACCCCAGAGAATGGGGCAGTTGTGCCCTTTCCTTGACATTCCTTTGTTGTTTAATTCTTTAGAACTTTGTTTTTTTTTAAATCCTGAGAGATTAAACCGTAGACTTGTTAAGAAAAAAAAAAATGAAACTGTAACCAAAATTTTAAAATAAAGTTTTTTAAAAAAGAAAACCTGATTTTTAGATATTTTTTTGTTCTTGTCTATTTCAAATGGTTTCTAATAGGGCCCAACTCTAAACCAAGGTACTAGAAATTAAGAATTCTTTTTTAAATGGTTATTTTTGTCACAGCAAAGTGTGGTACCTTTCATTTGTGAAATATGTAAATATTCATGAATGTCACAAGTTTGATATATTGGCCCAAAAAGCCCCTTTAATATTGGTATTCTCTTTAAACATTAACCTTGACACTAACTTGAAATCCCTTGTTATCATTAGAAAATAATGTGGGGAACAATTAAGTTGGTCTATTTTGACATGCAACTTTTAAAAACAATTGTGATGTAGAATCCATCAACATTTGTAGGCATTCTCTTCCCATTGTGGCCTGTTTTGTACATTGACCTTGAAATTGGTTTTTTAACAAACACATTATTGGAGAGAAACTTTCACCAGGACAGTCTATAAAATTCTTTGATATCACTGAAAAATTAATGGTTAGATTTTAGTGTATTATGTTTAGAATTTTGCTTATATTTTATACTCAATGTGGCACTGCAGAGTTTCTAAGAATTAGTCAAATCCTTGTGACCTAGGCTTGTTGACTTACTACTTGGGAGAAAAAAGGTCTTAGCTTTTACATAAAGGATTGTGGGCATTTGGTAACCAGTCACAAAGTTCCAATGTTTTGAAATATTTGTGTTAACATTTTGATAGGCAGAATAAAGATGAAGGAAAGAAGCCAGAAGTTAAGAAAGTGGAGAAGAAGCGAGGTTAGTTATTTCACTTTCTAAGATATATACAATTATACATAGAAAGGAAGTTATACTTTCTTGAAATCAGTCTCATTTTCTTCTTAAATCCTAATTTTTCAACTCTCCAATGAATCCTATATACTTTTTTTTTTTTTTTTTTAAGTATAATCAGGTGAGCTTGCTTAGGAATCATGTTTATTATTTTAATGGTCATTATCTGATGAAGGCAAATTGTTGTAACATTTCCCTAATCTAGATGCTCTCCCATTTTGGGCATATCTGAGTTTCTGATAGATTTTCTATTTTTGGTAAATGTCTAAGGTGAAAGAAACAGTTGCTTAATTGGAATATAAACGTTAATTATTGGATACAGACTACTTTATAAGCAAACGCAGCTAGTGATTTTTTGTTTATCTGATTAATGTTGCTGCCTAAGGCAAATACTAAAATGGCAGACTCTTAGGCAGGTTACTAAGGATGTTCAAAAAAAAAATTAGCAAATCTTTCCTTTATAAAAAAAACTATTTACTGTGTTTCACATTTTAATTTATAGAAACATCAATGGATTCTCGACTTCAAAGGATACATGCTGAAATTAAAAATTCACTCAAAATTGATAACCTTGTAAGTGTTTACCTCATTTAAAAATACAGTAGTGCTTTTATAGCTTCATGATTTTATAAAATATGTAAATTTAAGGTATAAGGAACTATTACTGGTTATCCTCTGCCTTTGAGACATTAAAATCTTTAAAAATAGGTTATACAGGTTGCAGTGATTAACAATTCTGACTGTTTTGTTATGAAGGATGTGAACAGATGTATTGAGGCCTTGGATGAACTTGCTTCACTTCAGGTCACAATGCAACAAGCTCAGAAACACACAGAGATGATTACAACACTGAAAAAAGTAAGTGACCTTGATTCATGCAGATTTTAAAATTTCTACATCACCAGTTAAAAATAACATTAAAAAATCATTTAGGGAAACAGTTGAGAGTATAAATTTTGTTTTCTCAGATACGGCGATTCAAAGTTAGTCAGATTATCATGGAAAAATCTACAATGTTATATAACAAGTTTAAGAACATGTTTTTGGTTGGTGAAGGAGATTCTGTGATCACGCAAGTGTTGAATAAATCTCTTGCTGAACAAAGACAGCATGAGGAAGCAAATAAAACCAAAGATCAAGGGAAGAAAGGGCCAAACAAAAAGCTAGAAAAGGAACAAACAGGTATGTGGTAATAAATTATTTGCTGAGAACTCTTTAAAAAAACTGGCTTTCATAAATCTCTTAATACCTTACCTATATTAAATGATCACAGGGTCTCATAAAATACTTTGCAGAAAATAGTAAAATACTCCATTTATTAGGTTCTGGGGTTTTTTTTAGTTATTAACTTCCATCATGTTTAATCTAGTAGTAAATATTATTTTAACTGCTTCTAGTATTGGCCATTCTCTTTTCATTTAAATTAGGATATGTTTCTAACCTACATGAAGTCTGAGAAATGAACTTCACACATCCCTATCACCCAATTTCAGCTGTTTGATGCAATCCTCACCAAGATTCTCTGAACATTATTTTGAAGCAGATTCTAGATAGGCTATTTCAATTATATATATTGTAGGATGTATCTGTGGACTCTACAGAATTGTAGTAGCATTATCCACTCCCTCAGTTCCATCTTACTCAACATCTTAGCAAGAGCTGCTTAATGTAGAAACTAACATTCAAAAATGAGTTGGAATTTTTTAAAATTATTTACTAGGGAATGTTAGAGGTCTCCTTAGAGATGTGTTAATGAAATAAAGATAAGTAGGGACACCGTCACCATTTCCTTTGTAATAGGACACAAAATTGTTGATTTGAAATACTTTTAAAATTTTTTGTAATGACAAATATAAAATTTACTATGATTCACATTTTTTTAAATAACTAGAATACACTTCTGGTGTAGTAACCTAATAACAGTGTCTAAGCTACCAAAAGGATTACAGTATACTGTTAGTAAAATAAATATTAAAGTAGTAGAAGCAGCTCTAACAGTTTTTCCATTTGAATCCTTCTGAAGGTTCAAAGACTCTAAATGGAGGATCTGATGCCCAAGACAGTAATCAAGTACAACATAATGGGGATAGCAGTGAGGAAAGCAAAGACAGCCATGAGGCCGGCAGTAAGAAAAAGTAAGAATATGCTCCTAGTGGGTCATAATGTATGTTTAATTTTAATTTGCATTGCTGTTCTGAAGTAATTAAAAGTGCTTATATTTTCATCAGTCGGTTCCTTAGTTCAAGAAACAAAGCAAATCAAAGGGCAAAAATGTAGTAACTACATTTACAACTGATTAGGCACTGTATTCAAAGGGCTATGTAGGAATCCAGTTTTTAGAAAACGAACTATTCTTCCTTGGACTTCTTTAATATTTTAGTGGCTTATATTAAAATTTTCTAGATTGTTAGAGGACAATACAATAATTAGATCTAGAATCAGAGGGGTTTTTTGTATAATAGCTACTCATAAAACCACCAGGTTATAGAAACCTAGCTATCCAGCTCTTGGTTTGTTTCACTGTATACTTGAAGGGTTTGGAATCCAGCATCTCTCGTTACAGTTCAGGCATTCAAGGGGGGTCGGGAGTAATCTTGTATCTCTCATTCCCTCATTTGATAAAGGTTTGTAATATGTAGGTGCCAAGGATAGAACATTTTCATGTTCTTTAAAAATAATTCATTTTAAACCTAGAATTGATGGAAAGGGCCTGGGTCAAGATGCTTCCCAGAGTTGTTGTATTTCCCTTCCTATTACTTTTGTAAGTAATAGGTAAAATGGTAAAATAAAATTCTGAACAAAAAATAAGATTAAGAAAATCTTTTGGTGATTAAAAAACAAAGCATAAGCGCACCGATTTAATGTCTTTCTTGTGAGGAAAAGCAGCCCCTAACCCCAGTTGTCACACCTTTCTCTTCTTCTCTTTAGGCCATCCAGTGAAGAGAGAGAGACTGAAATATCTCTGAAGGATTCTACACTAGATAACTAGGTTGACATACCTGGAATATAAAGAACATTTGAGAAGTTTGTAAAAGTTTTCATTTGAAATATTTAGGCTGCTGAAAGTTTTAAATTTTTATAAGCATAGGTTTTGATGTTTAAAAGTTGTTTTGAGGGAGAAAATTCCCCTTTAATAAAAGTAAACATTATTGCTAATTGTACTTGTGCAGTATTAACAGCTACTTTATATAGTAAATGTGGGAAAAATCCATTTAGGAAATGTTAAAATGGCTTTCCCAGACATTGGCTGTAGCATATTTTCAGTTAGGTGTGTGTGTGTGTGTTAATGTGTAAATTGGTAGTAGAAAGTTACATTTTAAAAACTGCTACTTACATAAACCTTCCCTCTTTGCCCAAATACTGTGGGTTTTGTGCATAGTTTTTACATATCTTGGATTTATCAAACTGTCTTTTCACTGTTAGTGAGTTTTGTAGAAGTTATGCATTTTTATGGTAGGTAAAATGTTACTTCTATATAAGTACTCACTCCTTTGTCAAGTTAATTTTAATCTCAGTCTACATTATGCTACATTATCTTGCTGTTTTGTAATAATTATGCTCTGTATGCCTTTTTGTATCACAACTAGACATCCAACTGACATGGAACTGATAATCTGAGTACAAAACTCAGGTTAACTTTTGAAGGTAATTTAGTTTTTGTGGCTAGGAATTCAATTTTACGTCACATGACATGACATATAGAATAGAATGGGAATGAATCTGACTTTTGAGTTCAACCATCAAAGATCCTTTACAGGCACTAGTAGCTAAAACTGAGAACTAAATGAAAGTTTATTTTTGAGAAATGTCTTGGAACTTCTGAAAATTGAAAGTCACACACTCATTAAGGAAGCCACTAAGTAGTTTTTTTCTAATTGGAAAAAATATCCATGATGCTTAATGTATCAAGTACTATATAAAGAAACTAACCTCTTTGAAAATATGGCTGGATTAGAAGGGAATCATTTTATAACAATACATATGATGGGATTACAAAATGTAGAAATATTAGATGCTCAGAGGCAGACTAGTATATTCTTTGATAGTCTGTATATTCATGTATATAGACTAAATCAGGGTGAACCAAGGCTAACACAAAATTTAAGGGTAATTAATGGCTAACATTTCTAAGATATTTTTGAATATTAGGTCAGTTGTCGGTTTTCAGTAGCTAAAAGACCCTTCCCATGTTTTGAAACTATGAGTATGGGGGAAAAGGCAGTGTTTGCATGTGACATGCATTGTATATGCGACCTCTTTATAAGTCAGCCTTTTCATCTATAGATGAAAACAGTTATTTCAATAATTGGAGTTTTGCTTTTGAGAGGTCTTATGGAACTAGGACCCACTGTTTTGACGGGAACTCTTGCTATTATATAAAGCAGTCATCTGTTTGATCCTTAATACAGTTTAAATTTAAACAGATTTATCCTAGTTAAGCCATAAGTGTCAACATGTAAACTTGTTTTGATTAAAGAATTTTTCTATCAAACTCTATTACTAGTAAATTACTTCTTTGCTATAAAGTGTGATGAATTCTGGATTTTCTTCCAATGGAGTAATTTCTTTACTTTGTCATACAGATTTAGCTTTTGGAGACAGGTTAATAACTAAAATGTAAGCCCAAAATGACCAAAAAACTAAGGAAATGTTAAAATTTTTGTCACCTTTTTTTTTCCAGTGTCCCTATGGATCTATGTAGTTTTACCAAGAAACCACAGAATATTCAATTTCTAGACATGTGTATATACATGTATATATATACACACACACACACACATATATATGTGTGTATATGTATATATAAAATGTGTATATGTATTTGATAATTTCTATCTGCTTGTGTGGGTGGACCTTGCTCTAACCAGTTGATTTATATAGTGTTAAAACATAGTTGGCGCCTTTTCTTATATCTTAACCCTCATTTCAAGATTTTTTTCCTTTGGTCATATGTTGGTTCACAGATATCATTCACAGAATTCTTAAATCATAAATAATCATTAACTTCCAGGAGCATTGGCTCAATTTAAATTGTGTATTTGATCAGAACCACAGTTGAATAAGTCACTAAGATAATTCTTTTTGTATGTATAAGCAATACCAATTTTATGTTGCCAAACTATTGAATGATGCTAAAAATATTATGCACTGACCCAGTAGAATCAATTATGGACAGTTTTCTCAGATGTATGGAAAACATTTAATATGTGCCATCAGAACTGGAGAACCTGAATGGAACTTTAAAATATGTAAAAAGCTCAATGTAGATACCTTAAACCTTGTAATTGCTATTATATCCTGCGGTTTCAAATGGTAGGACAGATTTGACAGAGTATTTGGTAATTCACTGTTAGCTGGGTATTACCCCCCACCCCCCATTTTCCTCCCCCCCGCCAGCCCCACATACTTACCTGGTTAAAATTAAGATAGCAGGTCAAGAGGTGAAGAGGAGGTTTATCATCTAATCCTGCACAAAAGCAAAGGCTTCTATGGGGTCTGTAAGGGCTGCATTAAGAGCTTATTATGTTCATTGGATAGAGAAAGGAAGATCTATTAGAAATAGCAAACCCATAATTATACTGTAAGAAATGAAAAAGTTGTAATATACGAAGTGTGTTTATGTTTGTGTTGTATCACTCTCCAGCTATACATGGTAAAGACATTGTGATTTGGTTGGGAAAAAGGTCAATTTGCTCTTCAAGGATAATGAAGCCTGAAAACAGTTAAGAGGAAATAAGTACTGCTTTTCTAGAGTGGTTCTGTGCATTCACTATTATATCAAAATGTAATTTGTTCGTAACTATAGATATTAATAAGTTAACATTTTATTTAATTAGACAAAATGATAACACTCATTAGATAAAATGATAAATTAAGTCATGTGTTTAATAATGGTATTTTGCAGCTATATAATCCTGATTGAAGACATGTTTTAGTGTCTGTTTGGTTAGACTTTCTAGAATTCACCAGGGAATTAATTGGTATCTGAAACCTTTGTTACTTCAGTACAAAAGTTAAACTATGAAGGGTAATATCCTAGAGATAAAACAACTTCAGTAGCAGTATGTTTTAACTTGACAATCTTTGCTAAAATTAATTCACTTCTTGGAATTCGTTGTGATAGTATGAAATGATGAAAATGATAGTAAACAGATTCTTGCATACTAGTATGCAAGACCTGTAAAGAATGCAATTTTAAAAGGGAAGCAAAAAATCATTTTTACCTGTGGAACTTTTAGGAATTGGATAAATCTGTTTTCCAGCAGAATTTTCAATCTGTTCAACTTAGTTCTTTGGAAACATAAAAGCAAAAACTGAAATATAAGCCAGCCATGGAGGAACCTCTTAGTTCTTTATACTGACTGAATTAGGGAATGAGACCACCAGCAGATGACAAATGCTTGTCATCTAAACAATCGACTTAATTGGATATGTGGCATTTCAGTCCATAAAACATCTTACTGTCAACCCTTTAAAAACATGATTACAGGCTTCATCGGGATTTATATGGTAAGTGTTTGTTCTTAGCCATCCAGGGAAATGTGGAATTTGAATTTTTAAATATAACCTAGAAGAGAGAAAGTGACATTTAAATATAATACATTCAAAATGAATTTTTTTCCATAGCATTCTGTGAAGTTTTCCAAAAAACATTTCAGTATCGCTAAGTATGGTTTTCTCAGAATTTATCCAAGTTATCTTTTAGCCCAGAATGAGAGACAAAAACTAGGATTATCAACAAGGACCAGAAGAATAGAGAAGTTGGGCCAAAAAAAAAAAATTATAGAACACTGATTATTACCAAGAATAAGTGAGCCCAAATCTAGCAGTCCATTAGATTTTGATATTCCATGTCCCAGTGATCATGTTACATAAAATCTATTTTTAATTAAAAATATTAAATTGACATATTTTAAACAAGAGTATTTTATCCACAAGCCCTTATCAGGAAACAAATCATCAATTTAAATGTAACTTCTGTGTATGTATGAGTACATACTCAAGATCTTTTTATATTTATTATTCATGCAGTGTCTCATTAGACTGTGTAATGTACCAAAACAAAACCCAATATTACAAAAGAGCCCACTATTGAGATTATGCAGTAGCTATTCTTAATATTGCAGTTCTTTATACTTAAGAAGGATCTTTACCTTGGAAGCCTCATGGTACAAGGTAGCTTTTACATTCTTAAAAGAATTTTCAGAACAATTCTACCACTTCATGTATCATTAACTGAATTTTATCATTTGCAAAATGCACTATGGACACTGAATAGGCAAGCAACAAGACTGAGAAAAATCACAATACATGTATCTGATGGGAGATTTGTATTCTGACTATATAAAACACTCCTACAACGTGATGAGATCGTTCACTTTAAAAAATGAGCAAAAAAAGCACTAAATAAAATTATACTTTGAAATAAATATTAAAATATTTCTTACCACTTAAATATAATCAAATTATAAGAAAGTCTGATTTGAACCTTTTGGGGGAGGGCGGTACTTTAGCTGATTGTTTCAGAAGGATCCTGTAACATTTCTTGAAAACAAAGTAACCATCCAAGAGAACAGTTATTTCACAAGGGAACACCTTTTGGTGGTTGTATTAATTAAAGGTTCCAGGATCAACATAAGGATAAGCAAGAAATTCCCCCAGTTTGTTGCCTTCTGAATCATAGTGGAGCATTCGGAAGCAAACATCACAAAAGAAACATGGATCCTCTGGTGCAAAACTGTCATTGTTCGTCACCCATCTGTAGTTAAAAAAAAAAAACAATGTGTATCATTACTTGTTTCAAAGCATAAAAAACTTGACTGTTATGACCTGCAGTGTTATACATATAAACACAACATTCTCACTATTGCCTTGTTCTATTAATGTATTATAGTCCTTTATGTAATTTGTGTGTGTGTGTGTGTACAGAGGAAGAGAGAGGCATCTAACAGGAAAATGCCGTCTCTCTGAAAGACTTCTTAAAGCTTAAGTAGAAAAGACTAAATTAGTACTTAAAAGCATCATTGACTTTTGCCATGACATACCTCACTTCCAGTTGTTACCATGAACATACTCATTTTTCCCCCTAATTGGTTAATACTGTTTAATTTGAAAACACTAGCTCTTACTGAGAATTCAGGATAAAATGTTATAATCTATACGAGTGGACAACATTATTCATTCTATCTGAACGCTGCATCTCATGGAATGTTTTCCTATTAATTCTTTAGAAAACCATATTGTGAGAATCCAAAACAAAATCATTAAATTTTTCCCTTCCCCTTTGAATGGTTTTTAACTTTGATCTACAGTTATGAAACAAAGTATGCAGGAACCATATAAAGTAGAATTTTCTGTAATGAGATACTACATTATTTTTTCATCAAGAAGCTGTGGATGCAGCAAATGACAGAACATGGCTCCCTGATGACACCACCGAGCACTAAATCAACCAAACTAAAGTCTGACCACCAAGACTTGCATTATAGATGATATTCATTTCCTTTTTATTTAAATATGTACCTGGTTATAATTAACCTTAGAGTTCTTCCTTAATGGATAAAAACCCTTTACATTATACCCCAAAGTGCAAGTCTTCATATCCAAAATAGAAGAAATAGCAAAACTCAGAAGTGCTTTGTTGATTATTGAAAATCAATACTTCAAGGAGAAAAAGACCTCACTTACCTGGCTGTGTACATTTTACAAACAAAACATTTTCTGGTCCACAGCCAATGCTTCTTAACAAGAAGAGGATATAGTGTCTTATCCAAGCAGTCATCACGATGTACAAGCCTTTTGTACATGAGAAAATAAATGGAGTTTAAAGTGCAAATTTTTGTGATCTGTAAATAAGCATACCGCTACCTCATTAAGAACACAGTAAGTATATTTTTCTACTTTGTGCATATAAAAGATTTAACTGACTTGTTTAATACCATATTTTACCAAACTAGTCCATAAAACTCTTCGTCCAAAATAGCATTTTGGATTAAACAAGATTTTCTTTCCTGTGAAACTTAACCAGATCCCTTTATGGTGGTAACAGCATTTCTAGAATTTATGTCATCAATGAATCTTTGTTCAACAATTTAGTTGGTGTTTTTTTTTTTTTTTTTTTTTTTTTTTAAAGAAAAGATGCAGGAGGAGAGAGGAGGAAGAAGCATTTAAGCTGTACATCTTGGTTCTCCCAGCTGGGTACATGAAGCGGGGTCCTTTGATGTATGTGATGTGTTTAGACCAGAGGCAGCCGACCAAACCACTCTGCCAGGGCACACTGTAACACTTTAGTATTTTTTTAATGGGATATAATTTAAGCAAATTTACTGGGTGCTATTTTACCTAGATTAATTTGTTATGTATTAAAATTTGGCTCATTGCTTACTGTTTCCAAATCTAGCTGGTAGAACTTTTAGGTTCCAGAATTAAGGAATTCTGAATGGAAGTTAATCACTTTGCCACTAATCAGCTGAGTGGATTTAAATAAATTTCTTAAATATGCTAGACCTCAGGTTGTTTTTAACGGTTAAATTACAACCATACTACACCTCTAATCTACAGAGGTGACTCGGTTTCTTTTACTCTGTAGCACTTTGTTTTCTACCTAATTCATGTTTGTCGTATCTGCTTAGGTTTCAGAATGCCTATCACTAATTCAGTTCCTTATTTTCTGACAGAATGGTAAAAGTGCCCTTAACCCATATGAGATCTAGCAGTTCTGTTTTGAGACATCCTGAGTCCTCCATCCTCCCATCTCTGACTAAGCCGTTCCCTAGGTCTGCCACACCAACATTTTAGGGTTTCTCTTTTCCATCATTCTGAGAGTTCTTTTTATATCTTGCCTATTCTGCTTTACATTCTGTTTTTCTTTTTCAAGGTAAACTCTATGTGAATACTCCCTCTGGTAGTTTCCTGAGAAAGCACACAGAAGATAAATTTTTGTAGACTAACTGGTCACTAAGAACCCTTCCCCCCCACCCCAAAAAAAAGCAGGAGATTTCTGGAAGTATTAATTTCATTTATGGGTGTGATAAAAGCACTGGTATACCACTGCTCTGCAGAAAGCCTGAAAATGGTCTCAGAAGGAATTAAATCAGAATAAGCAATACTTAATCCCATATACTGGTTCTTCATAAACAGATTTTTCTAAACAAAAAACAAAAAAACCCAGTAATTAAAAAAAAAAACTAACTTCCAAATCTCCTATACTACATTAGCTACTTCCCAATTTAAATATCAAAGCATTTAGACTTCACATTTGTCAAATATTAGAACTCTTCAGTTTTAGCTCCTTTAAATTCTGGCAAAAAGACAAATCTACGTATGTTATTGCAAATTTGCAAAGACCTATATGATATACAAAATGGATGACTGAAAAATAGTTGTCTAATATGCAAAACAACATACTTTTTAAAGTACACATTTTAACCCTTGAATGAACAGTAATGTAATTCCTATAGATTTTCCAAGAAATAAACAACAGAGGATACAAATGAATGAAAAGTTGGTGACTGCATGGAAAGCAAACAGTTTTGCTGCTCCCAAGTCAAATAGCAGTGATGATTATTTTTATCCCTCCTAAAAAAAAAACAACAATCCCCTGTACTGATAAGCTGTGAAATAAAAAGAAAATAAAATGTTCTGAGCAATGCCACTCACCGTATGTCAGTAATGACGACGACATGTTCACAGTCTCCCTGGTGACAATATAAGTAAGGAAACCCCAGCTTAATACACAGGTCATTGAAGGTGAAGTCTTCCATCTTAGCAGTCTGAAACTTTCCATAGCCTCTATCATGGGACTCTGACCATTCAATGATAGTTCTGAGGAGGGAAATAGCAAGGCTGTATCATTGGTCTCTAAAAACTTAAAAACGACAGAAAAGGTTTTCTGTCTGTAGTATTTCACTCAATTAACTGGACAGTTGTCATCCTGAGATGAAAATCATAATGGCTGATACATACTAGAATTAGGAATTCTGAATTTTTCATCTATTAGAGCAGTTCTCAGAATGGTTCCTGAGATCATCACAGGGGGCTCACAAGGTCAAAATTACCTTTACAATAATCAATCATAAGATGTCATCTGACCTTTTTAACTCTTGAGCTCATAAAAAAGACTTCTGGAAGTATATGTTTGAATAGAAAATATCTAACAATATGACCTCATTTTTAGAAAACATTTTTCACATAAAAAAAGTTACTTATATTAACATGTAATAGGATTATTTAGTTTGTATTTAAAATATTTCCCAGTTTCAGTTTTTAATAATAAGAGCTATAACTCACATAAACAAAAGCTCTGATTGCCTTAATTACGCTATAAAGAAATGATGAGCCAGCACGTTTGGAAACTGCTGCTTTAGGAGATAGATAATAAATGGTTATAATGAGAATTTATATGAAAACTACAAAAAATATAGTCCAGTTGCTAGAACATTGATAATAATAATCCAACATGATATTATATATGAACTTTTCATGTAATGTTTTTAAGTAATCTTATATAATATACACTGACTTAGGGCAAACAACAATAAAGACTAGACAAGCAGAAAACACAGAGATTAATTTATTGCTATCACCTAAATATGAAGAATAAAGATTACTAAAGCATTTGTGAAATTTAACTTTTTTCAGATATAGCTAAGGTTCAGTAGATTATGAATTTCTAAAAAAGATATTACATATGAAAAATAATTCTAGATGCACACTGGAAGAGTAGCAGTTTAAGTCCACCAGCTCTGGCTGAGTGCAGTTCACATACATCCCAAGGAAGATGAATAACGACAATAAAAATAAAGGTGTTTCTAAAACTAATTATGATGATAATTCTAAACAGCTGGCAAAGAGCTTGAAATTTCCTATACATGTCTTTAGTAGGTAAAACTTGATTAACTTACTAGTAACAGACCAATCAGATGAAATAACTTTAAAAATATTTTTTTAATTGAGGATAATTTCTGACTCCCAAATAAAACAACATAAGATAATTCCTTGGCAAAGACCTTTAATAGACCAGTAAGTGAATTTGTGGTGATATCACTATTTTGAAAACTAGAAAAGGAAAGATTTTGAGAGGATTTCTGGGAAATATACCTGCTCAAATCTCTGCATTCAGGGTATCGTTTATCATTGTAAAATGTTCCTTCAAAATAAAAGAAAGCTGATTTGTATAGGTCCTACAAGAAAACAGATGGTATTGAGAAAAAGTCTACTATTAACAATTATGAACTTCACCAAGTATTAATTTGAAATTTGCATGTCAAAAAAGCAGACTAATATGTGTTACAGTAACTACATAATTTCATGGAATATACACAGACCATTAATGTTCAGTGGCAGTCTCCTATATGACAAGTATTATGTTAAATTACCAGTGATAAAGGTGTAAAGACATGATTCATGCTGCAAATTTCAATTTTATCCTTCTGTTCTTTTAATCACTGAGCTTATTTTAAATTTCTATGTTCTCCTGAGATTCATGAAAGGAACAAAATTTTACAATGAAATATGTTTCGATATATTCATAAGCATCCATAGCAGTGACAGTTGTTCTGGATACTAAGAACTAAAAATTAAGTCACATTTTAATGTCTCCCCAGTAATGATAACAGCGATCATGGAGTTATGTTTTTCCATCAGTTTTTGTATTTTCAATATGCTTTAATAAAAAATTCTCTTTACTTTTTCAATAATTCTTAGGCAGGCAGACTGAATTTCTATTTTTACTCAAACAATAATGCATAAGTTACTACACTAGTTGTGCAATTGGTCTAAACCCTCAGGTTTATTAACTTTCAGTGTTTCAGACATTCCATTAGAGAGGTGTCTCTTAATCCTGACTGCAAAAAAGAATCATAGAAACATCCATTAAATGAGAACCTCTGAGGATGTGATCAAGGTACTAGTGTTTTCTCAAGTCAGTCAGAGGTGTGCAACCAGCATTGAGAACCACTCAAATCTGTCCTTTGCCATATCCTTAGAATCTGTCCTCTGGGAGAGGGTTAGATCTGTGCTCTCTTCCTTAACCTACATATGCTACTCAAACCTCACCTCACCTGGAAATGATGTTATCTGCCAATGAAGTTATCTTACATGACTGTGGTGGGACTCAAAAGCAGTTTATGAACTGTAAAAAATATATAAGTTGTAGGTACTGAAATAGTTTTATCTTAAAATAGCCTAATTTCTCCACTCTTTGACGCTTGTTTTTCTTTTTTCCCCCAAATTTCTTTATTCTCCTATATACAGGCCATCTGGTGTTGGCATGAGATACCCTTACAGACTGTGCTGTTTCTTCTTGGACCTCTCATTAAATCTCCCTCAGTCTTTATTTCCTGCTGTAAAGTATAAGCAAAGCCAATATCTTCTTTATAGATGGTTGTACTGAAAAAGGGTATAATAATATATGCTAATGGCATACCTGACTGCTGTAACATAAAATCTGTCACTCTCTAAGAGTTTAGGTAAAGTAAGGTCCAAAATAAAGGTACTTAGTAACTTTGCCTTCCTTTGGAACAAACATTTTTTTTTCATTAAAAAAGTTAAATGATATAGGTAATGATACCTTCAATTATTAGAACTCTAAAACAAAAATGTTTTCCATCTAAGTCATCCATTAATAACCTTTCCTTATTTCAATATATAAATGAATAAAATATGTGAGGAATCTCAAGATCAGTTAACTTTCATTTTCAATGGTAACCAGAGGTCCTCATCAAAGTTTTCCTAGTTTGTCAGCTAATTTAGCCAATTAAGTTCCAGGGTACAGGAAGGATCACTACCCAACAAAGAAAATGTACTCTGTTACTTTTATTATTAATCTAATGTTGGTCTTCCAACACCCTTGAAATTCCACTTGACGCTTTAATATTTATATCCAAAAGCACCAAGATGACAAACCTGAAGAATTCAGTATCTTGAAAACCATTCTCACCACAACTCAAAACTATTTAAGAGATATCATTACGTAAATCATGACACTGGTCTCCATGCCGGTCGCTTAACATACTGAAATATAACAAACAGCTTGTGGGGCAGACGGAAATATCAAATAGTATTATTATAAGCAGTATCACAAACAAACGAAATGTTGAAATGGTGCCAGAGTAGTGCACAAAGGACAGTGAGGAAAAAATTCGTGTGATAAGCAAGCTTTGAGCTGGGTTTAGAAATGAATATGAAATCACTAGATGGATAGAGGGAGGGAAATGGCTTCTTAGCACATTCAAATATCAGAGGCATAAAGTATGATTTGTTTGAGAAGATACACAAACTCACTGTGGCATAAAGAGTAAAAGTAGGGAAAACATAAGGAAATACAACGTGGGACTCATCATTACAAAAGTCCTATATATAAGCCTAAGAAGTCTGGACTGGAGTCAATGGAGACCCACTCAATACAGACTGGAGAATAACATGATTGAGACTTTATTTTTTTAAAGCAGTTTTGTTTACAACAAAACAGAGTGGTACAGAGATTTCTCTTCGGCTTCCTGCCCCTGCACATGCATCGCCTCCCCCATTATCAACATTCACCAGAGCGCTACATTTGTTAACAGCAACGAACCTACATGACACATCATTGATCACTCAGTGAGTTCACTCTTGGTGTTCAGTTTGTTTTTCAAAGGCATCTAGACATCTTGTGAAGCATGTATACGATGGTCTAAAGGTGGAAAGAGACGTTAGAAGTCTCTATAATAATTTCAGGAGATGCTGTGGCCTGAACTAAAGTATATGATAATGGGTAAAACAAGAGACTGGAGCTACTGTGACAGAATAGGAATGAAAAGGGAGTTTCATATGAAGAAAAAGAAAAATGGTAAAATAACGAGCTTAATTTTAATTTCACTTAAACCTTGAACTTGAGTTATCTGTGGTTCACTCATTTATTCAACAATCATTTGGGTACTTCCTCTGTGCCACACATTGTCATAGGAATAAAGCTACATCGCTAAACAAAATAAAGTCCCTTTCCTTGTGAAGCTTATATTCAAGGGACAGAAGACAAACATGTAAATAATATGATGTCAAGTAGTGAAGAGTGCTATTAAGAAGAATATCGCATGACAGGAGAAGATACTAATGTGAATGCTACATGATCCAGGTAATGAACCACCTGCAGACCACAGTAAGGACTTTGTATTTTATTCGAGATGTGAGAGGAAGCCTCTCAAAGATTTTTGAGCTGAAAAGCAGCACCAACTGACTGATACTTTATAAATGTCACTCTGGCTGGTATAGAGGATTAGCAGAAGTGTAAAGGTGGGTAGGAAGAACTGGTACTGCAAAAGTACAGGACAGAGATGAGAGCACCTTAATCAGCCTGTTATCTGTGAAGAGGCTGAATCACAACCAGACCCCATCTATATTTTGAAAGTAGAGCCAACACATTTGCTGGTGGCTTTGCATGTGGGATGAAAAGGAGGCAACGATGGTTCCAAGGCTTTTAAGTAACCAGGTGCAGAAAAGGCATATTTACTGAGAAGGTACAGATTTGAGGGGAAAGAGAGATTTAGAGTTTGCTTGTGAAAACATTAAATTTAAGATGTCTATCAAATATTCAATAAAAACTGCCAATGAAGTAATAGTATAGACAGGTAAATCTCATTTTATTGTACTTTAAAAAAATAATAGCGCAGGCAGAATGAAAGCAAGGCAAATAAGCAGGCAGTAGAAAGAGGCAGAAGCAACACTTTATTTTTATTTAGATCTTTACATTCGCTGTTTACCCCGGTCCTGGGTCTTGAACCCAGGACCTTGGAATGCATGTGGCTATGCCTCCTTAAATTCAGACCGCTAGGCCACCAAGGCGACCCTATGGTGCACTGTGCACAGAAGGTCTGTGGCAACTCTGCCTGGAGCAAGTCTATCAGCGCCATTTTTCCAATAGTATGTACTCATTGTTTTTCATCCTTAATAAAGTATTTTTTAATTGAGATATGTATATATATTTTAAGATATAATACTACTATACCTTTAAACTATAAGGGTAACTTTTTTATATGCACTGGGAAACCAAAAAATTCATTTGATTCACTTTATTGCAATGGTCTGGACCCAAACCTGCAATATCTGAGGTTTGCCTGTGTAAACCTGGTGTATACAGAGAGAAGAGCTACGAGGAGTGATTCACAGAGCTTAGTAACATTTACCAATCAGGAAGATAAGAAGCATCCAACAAAGGAATTAAAAGTCTGTCAGAAAGGAAGAAAAGCAGGTAGGTGTAATATCTTAAAAGCCAAGTAAAGTGTTTTAAGAAAGAAGGAGTATTCAATTGTGTCATTTTCTGATGAGTCAAATAAGAACTAAGTGTCTATGATGGCATTAATAAGTCACTTGAGGGGGATTTTAGGGAACAAAAGTGAGTAAGACAAAACAGGAAGAGTCAAAGAGACAATGAATTTAGGGACCATTATTAACTATTAACTCTTGAATCAATTAGCAAGAAGCAGAAAGATGAGGTGGAAGCTCAAGGAAGACATGTGGTCAAGGAAGAGGTTTTAGGGTGGAAGAAATTAGAGCACATTTGTACAGTAATGGAAGAGTCAACAGAATGGAAAAAACTGATGAAGCAGGGAAGAGGGGATAATTACAAGAATGATGTTCTTGGTTGGACTCTGGGGACATGTACAATGGCCTTAGAGAGCAGTAGGTTTAGTCCATGTGCTGGAACTACAGGAAGGCAGAGCCCAAAGATGGGCATAGATGGATAAATGTGGACAAGAAATGATAGAAAATTCTTTTCCGGTAACTTAATTTTCACAGTGAAATAAACAGCAAGGTTTTCAGCTGGGAAAAGATGTTGGCAGTTTCAGAAGGAATCAAACCATTGCTTTGAAAACTGGCAGAGTGAATTGACTACAGAAATGTAGTAAAAGTGCCAGATAACACTAAGTCTTAAGTAGGCAATTAAAAATAATGGTTTGTAAATCAGTAGAATGTGGCTAGTGAGACATATTTACAAAAATTGCAGTATACTTGAAATCATGGAAATTGGGGGAAATCCCAGGAAAAAAATTAAACATAAATAGTGGCACAGGAACCAACAATACATACACAGAGGGAGGAATGGCGAGAGGTAGGGAGAGAGAAAGAGACAGAGTTCTTGTCCAAACTAATTCCATTCTAGTTGTTCCAAATATCTTTTTTTACTGATTGATTAAGAGATTCTGCTCTTCTTCAGTGTGCTAGTAAAGCTGAGGCCTTATGCTCGAGTTGTACCAGGTAAGAAAATCTGCTCCATCATGCCCTATGATGACATTCAGGACAAAGTTCTGCTAAGTTTTTGGGTAAGCAATCCCTTCTGAAAACATTGTGGGTGGTGAGTCCAGGATTTTGCTCCTTTTTATTCTTTTCCAGTAGATATATAGGATTTTGAGAGCTCCACATTGGGAAACCCCCGTAAGAACCAACTCGAGATACTAGGTCTCTGCTTGGTATTGGTCCTTGGACTGGCAGGACCTTTTATAGGCAAAGAGACTCTCAAAACTCCAACCCTTGACTGGGAAGCAGTCATTAAAGACTGAAACTCATACAGCCTTTGAAAGAAAAGAGAGCAAAGAGTAAATTCAAATGTTACAGTGAGGTCAAGTTACAAGAACACGGAAGAGAGACCAACTGGTTACACAATTAGTGATCACTATAACGAAGAGTGTCTGTAGAATGGTTGAGAAATGAATGAGAAATGAGGAAAACAAAACTGAGTGTAAGTGTGCCCTGGTGGAAGAGCGGTTACGTCTGCATATCTGTCTGGCCAAGTGCAGTCCACATACATCCCAAGGAAACATATTCACATCCCAGGGATGGGGGATGGGGGAACCATCAAGATGTACAACTAAATAAAAATAAATAAAAGTGCTTCTTCCTCCTCTCCCTTCTTGCCTGCTTGCCTGATTGCCTTCATTCCTGGCTGCATCATTCCTTTAGAGAAAAAAACTTGAGGATTGCCTACTCTTGGAAAAAGTCTTGATATGGAGAAAGGAAGAGGTAGCACAGACGTTTCATTTGATGGCATAGAAGAAATCATTCATTAAGAGTACTTGTGAGCCTGTTCATTATTTCCTTAACTTTATCATCATTGTCAAAATCACCATCATCGTCATTACCACTTGGTTTCAAAAAAAAAATCACCTTACTTTGCTGATGTGCTCAGGGGTTTGGTCAGGAGTGTTGCTGAATTCCCCACCAATCTGGAGGTCGCTGACACAGCAAATTGAATCCCTCAGTTCCGTGAGCTTTTGACTGCCCAATACCAACATTGTCTGGTATGGTTTGTGTTCTTTGTGCTAAAAGTCAAACAGTAAATAAAGTATATACTTCAAAACAAAGTAATTAAACTATATCCTTTAATAACCAGATCTGAAGTAAACTATTGGTTTTCTTAATTTCAGTTGTCCTCTTAACTTGGGGTTCTATGTTTTCTTAGATTCTCTATTTGTCTGTTTGGCATCCATTAATTATGGGTTCAAACTAATGTCCAAAGTTGTTTACATCTTCTCTGTGATCCTGTGCCTATACTTTGAAACCACCTTTATCAACCTCTCACACACGAAGCCAATGTTTCCTCTGTGCTAAATCAATCCAGGGTCAAATACCAGAGAAGCAGGGATAGTCGACATTCAAGAGCCCACTGGAATTATTTAAACAGCTAACCTTACACTGCTTAGCTTGTCCTGCTTTGCCTTTTCCACAGAAACCCTAATAAATGCTGTGGTCTATGTCTTACCCTTGCTCCTCTCTGTCTCCTGACTGATAATGGGGCTTCACCCTGTGGCCCAGCATAGCATCCCCTAATCTTAGAAAGTTTAAGTAATAAAAATCTTTCAATCTCCATAAATAAAAATTCCATGGGTACAACTGAGACATTTCGTGCTATGATCTGAATGACTATGTCCTCCCCAAATTCACATGCTGGAATTGTAATGTGATAGTGTTTGGAAGGTGATTAGGTCATGACAGGAAGTCCTCATAAATAGGATTAGGGCTCCTATAGAAGAGATCCCAGAGTTCTCCAGCCTCTTCAGCCATCTGAGATGTCTGCAACCCAGACAGGATCCTCACCCAATCATGCTGGCACCCAGATCTTGGACTTCCAGATTGAGAACTGTGAGGAATAAATTTCTTTTATTTCTAAATTACCCAGTCTGTGATATTTTGTCATAGCAATCTGAACAGACGCTATTTGGTAACAGAACTTTTAGTTCAGTTAAAGCTTATAGACATAGCACGAAGAGCCTTTGAAATATGACTTTAGCTAAAGGTATTGTCTTTTAAAATTTCCTAGAATATACCTCATTAAAGTCAATCTGTATCCTACTCTCATTACAAATCAAGCAGTTCAGTTTTATTGGTTTTGTTTTTGACTACAATTTGAGATCTTAATCAAATAACATAATAACTATATCCAGATGCTTTATAAAAGTATTTATTCACAAGTACAGCTTATATATAGTAATATTTCAAATAAATATTAACAAAACTTATATTTGGGGAATCAAGAATATATAGAGTTCTTTTTATTAGAGACACCTAAGAAATTTGGACATGTTAACTTCCTTTCCTGTATATTCACAAACAGGAGGTGCTTCCAGTTGTTAGTTCAGTAACTTCTCACTATTCTAATTGGTAAACACAGGTCAGCATACTCTTTCATCAATTACCTATTTGGGGGTGGGAGTGGAGGGAGAATAACTGCAAGAATTCATATAATTAGGATTGTCGTGGGTTTATATATACAGTTTCTTCTAGTGAAGCAATCAGGTACACATTCCAACATATAATTCTATTAATCAAGAGATTATTTGAAATTTGACCTTATTTATAATATTCCTTATTAAAACAAAGAACCCATGAACATAGACAGGCTGTTATATAAGGAAGCACATGTTTGTATTTTGAACCCCGAAGAATGTGATTCTTCAAATAATTAAACCCTTTGACAAAGTCATTCTTATTATCTATAAAACCCAAGAGGTTTTTACTACTAACCTTATGAAATATAACAGGGTACAAAATATTCACAGATAGAATAAGCTCCCCTTCTTCAATCATGTCACCTAGATTTTCAGGCTTTTTTCCTATAGCATGTGATTCCTGAAGGAGGAAAATGAATTAATGAAACTTTAAAATCAGACACTGTGACTCAGATAAGAGGCACCGTAGAACAACAGTTTTAAGAAAGGACCTGAGTCAGACAGATCTGCATTTGACTATAACTCTACTTCAAAAAAAAATTATTAAAACTTCTCTAAGCTTAATTTCATCTTCTGTAAGAAAAAATGAAATACTTATTTTACAGAACTACTGTTAGGATGTATACATAAAGCATATAATAACATGTGGCACTAAGTGCTTAGCAACTAGTGATAAAACAGATTAACAATTAATATATAATTGTACAATACTAGCATTCACAGTTACTAACACTTTAACACACTTCCTCTTCCATTATGATGAAAGCTGCTTGATAGATGGAGCTCAGAGGCTCACTGATTTGCTCAAGATAAATCAGTTAGGACGCAAATAGAGATCTGCTCAGCTCAAACTCTTGCTTTTTACAATATTGTCACATATTCACTACTTCACACTCATTCATATGTGCTTAATAACTATAAATTAGAAGGCCACCATGATGGTAAACTGGTTTAGAAATAAAGATACAAAAGATGTTTTAAAAATAATGGAAGTGACATAGTAGGAAGCTCCAGGGATTAGATCCTCCTTGAAAGCAACCATTAAGATGGAAAGAAAGACTGGAATCAACTCTTGAAACACGGGAATGTGACCAGACACTTTTATCAACTGGAGATGAAGGCACAAGCTTGATGAAGCTTGATGAAGGGACATGCTGTTGATCTTTCATAAACTGAGGATGCAAATCAACGGCCACCCCCAACCCTCAGGCCCTCCACAGAGGTTAGCAAACAACCATTCAGGAATGACAGAAGCTTTCCAGGACAATTTAGTAGGTTTATTTTAAAGAAAGCTATAAGGACTCTACCATACAAAAAAAGGTATACATTGAGCAAAAGAGATTCAAGATTGCCACAATTTGCTGCAATTCAAAATGTAAATAAAGGTGAGCAGACACTTTCAGATAACTGAAGCGAAAGGAGTACATTATCAGTAGTTGACTTGTCCTAATAAACATGTTAGGGCTGAAATGAAAATACACTAGACAGTAACTTGAATCTATAAGAAATAACACTGAGAGGTAATTATGTAGCTAAATAAAGCCAGAATTTGTGTACTTTTCCTGTGTAATTTCTTTTTTTCTACATGATTTCAAAAACAAATGCAAGAAACAAAGTATAAAATGAAAGGGACTGAAGTGTATAGAAACAGAGTATCTACTATTGAAACAAACTTGGTTTTATCAAAACTAGGTTGTTTTAACTTTAAAATGTTAATGCACCACCAATTGTAACCATTAAGAAAATAAGTATTAACATACAAAAGACAGTAATGAAAATGATATGCCACAAATTTAACTGAATACAAAAAGAAAAAAAGAGGCACAATACAATGAAGGTACTGAAAGACAAAGGACACAGATGACAAAAGAGCTAAATGGCTGAAGTAAATCTTCGTTAGTAATTATAGGAGGCAGAATAGCGGCTTCAAAAATACCCCAATAGTACCCATCTGTATGCATCCCATAAGAAAACTCTCTTTAAATATGAAAACATAAAGAAGTTGAAGGTAAAAGGGTGGAAACGATATTCCATGCAAAGAGGAACCAAAAGAAAGCAGAAGTAGCTATTACTGTCAAGCAAAAGAGACTATCAAAAAAAAGGTTACAAGAGACAAAGAATATTATATATTGATAAAACATGTAATCCAGTAAGGTAACAATAAATCCCAAAATACACGAAGCAAAAATATTGATGAAAGTGAACAGATGGTTCTACAATAATAGTTAAAAGATTTCTATACCCTACTTTCAAAGTGATAGTACCATGAGAGAAAATCAGTAATAAAAGACTTCAACAATACTATATGAACATTCCACCCAACAACAGCAAAATACATATTCTTCTCAAGATCACATACACCATACTCCAGGATAAACCAAGTCTTAATAAATTTTACAAGACTGAAATCATAAGTATCACTCCTGATCACAACTGAATGAAACCCAAAATCAGTATTAGGGAGAAAACAAAAAAATTCAGATATGTAGAAACTAAACAACACAATCCTAAACAATCAATGAGTCAAAAAAGAAATCACAAGAGAAATAAGAAAATAACTTAAGTGAAAACCCAAGCACAATATATGAAACTCATGGGTAATAGCAAAAACAGTACAAAAAACCATACTTACAACTAGAAACACCTACATCACAAAAGAAAAGTCTCAAATCATTAACTGTACACACAAAGGAATTAGAAAAAGAATAAACTGAACCCAAAGTTAATAGAAGGAAGAAGAGAATCAAAACTGACTCAAGAAGAAATAGAAAATCTGAATAGACTTATAACAAATTAGGATATGGAATCAGCAATTAAAAACCTCCAAACAAAGAAAATCTCAGGACTAAATGGCTTAACTGGTGAATTTTACCAAATGGAAAAAGAAGAATTAACACCAACCCAAAAAGTCTTTAAAGAATTCAAAAGGAAATACTTCCTAAACTATTCTGAGATCTGAAACCAAAGCCAAACTAACTTTACAAGAAAAGTGCAATGCAGTATCTCTGATGAATATAAATGGAAAACTCTTTAACAAAATACTAGCAAAAGGAATTCAGCATATTAAAAAGACTATGCATACCACAATCAAATGGGTTTTATATTCAGCCAGCAAGAATTGCTTCAAAAGAAAAAAAAAGGATGTGACAAAATTCAATACTCTTTCATGATAAAAGCACTGAATAAACTAGATACAGAAAGCAGCTTCTTCAACATATAGTGAAAAACCCAGAGCTTTAAATCATACTCTGTGGTTAAAACACTGACAAAGATGAGCACTTTTGCTGCTTCTAGTCAACACAGCACTAGAAATTCTAGCCACAGAAATCAGCCCTCCCCACCCAACTCTCCAAAAAAGAAAAGAAGGTAAAGAAGTAAGCAACCAAATAGGAAAGAAAGAAGTAAAGTTATCCTTACTGCACATGACATGCACGGTCTTCTATGTACAAAACCTTACAGAATTCACAAAAATACTCAGCTGGAGTATAGCAAAGGTGCAGTATATAAAATCAACACACAAACATCAGTTGTATACATTGCTGTGAGACAGTAATGATTTGAAAAGAATATTAAGGAAACAATTCCAATTAAAAAAAAAGCATCAAAGAGTGGGAATCAATTTAACAAAAAGGATGAAAAATTTGCACACTAAAAAACTACAAAATATTGCTGAATGAAATGAAAGACAACCTAAATAAACTGAAAGACATTTTTTTGTTCATGAATTGGAAAGCTTCGTATTAAGATCACAAAATTATATACATAATCAAAGCAATCCATATGAAAATGTCTTTTTTTTTTTTTAGAATAGAGAAAACTATCCAAAAATTTATACAGAATTTCAACCATGAATTGCCAAAACAAATTTGAAAAAGAACAACATTGGAAAATTCACTTCTCAATTTCAAATATGGCCATAGTAATCAAATTAATAAGAATAACAATTAATAAAAATAATAAGAATAGACATAGACTAATGGAACAGAGAACTTAGAAATAAAACTTTATATGGTCCACTGACTTTCAAAGGGGTCAAAACCATTCAATAAATAAAAGACAACCGTCACCAAATGGTGCTGATAAAACTGGGTATCCATTGAGAAAAAAACAAAAACCATATACCATATATAAAAATTTAACTCAAAACAGATCAAAGACCTAAACTAATCACTAAAACTATAAAACTCATAGAAAAAAATAAAGGAAAAGAACTTCATAATATTGGATTTGGTAACAGTTTCCTTTTTTTTGTTAGAGGAAGGAAACAGGTAGGAATGAAGGCAAGTAGACAGGCAGGCAGGCAAGTAGGAAAAGAGAGGGGAAAGAGCATTTTTTTCCTTTATTTAGTTGTTCCTTTTGGTTGTTCCCCAGGTGCTGAGTCATGAACCCAGGCCCTTGGGCTTTATGTGGACTGCATCAGAGCTGCAGGCTTAACCCCTGAACCACCAGGATGTGCCAGCTTCTTAAATATGATATCAAAAGCATAAATAACAGGAAAAGAACAGATAAACTGAACTTCACCTAGTTCTGAAAAAGAATATAAGAAATTATTTTTAAATGACACACACACACACACACACACACACACACACACACACACACGGTAAGGCTCTAGTATTCAGAACATATAAAGAATTCTCACAACTCAATAACAAAGAAACAATCCAACTATAACATTAATGTAGCTGTTGCTGAAAACAGTTTGGTGCTGCCTCAAAATGTTAAACCTAGAATTACCATGTTACTGAGCAATTCTACTTCTAGGCATACTAAAAAGAACTGAAACAAAATCAGATACCTGTATACTAATGCTCATATCAGCACTACTTACAAAAGCCAAAAAGCGGAAATAATTCAAATGTCCATCTACAGATGAATGGCTAAACAAAACTAGATATAGCCAGAGAACAGAATATTACTCAGTTATAAAAAGGACTAAAGTCCTGATAAATGCCACAGCACCAATGATGTTTTAAAATATTGGGTGTGCACTGGTGGCCCAGCAGTCCAGTTTAAAAAGTATAGAATTTCTTTTTTGGGATATTGAAAAAGTTCTGGAAATAGTGGTGATGGGTTATTCGGCATAGTAAATGTACTTAATACCACTGAAGGGAAGATTTAAAAATGGTTAAAAGTGAGTTTTACCACAAAAAAAAAGTGTGAGACACTACAGATGCCCTTATATACTATCCAGTGCTCAGCAGTGTCTAATATGCAGCAGGTTTTCAAGAACAAGAACCCATCATGTCTGCTACACTTGATTCCTCATTACTCATGATAGTACATTTTTCTGAGATGATGGATTAAGAAAGAATGTGGTTAAACCAAAATCAGGAGCAGAACAAAAACACCAGGAGTAGAATGGCAAAATGGAATGTATTTATTAGCCTAACAAAAAAAGCAAGGCCAAACTAAAAGCGAAAATAAAGGTAGAGAGAACTAAAAGAGTCACACAGACCAACACTTGAATTCTGTAGGTGTTTTTCTACTACTCCCCAGTCCCAACAAAATTTCTCAAGTTTGTTTTCAACTAAGTCCATCCAATATAAAGCCTGTGTACAGTGAGCACTAAATCTTACCCAATCAATAAGAGTTTACTATTTTCTGGGGAAAGGTGAAAAAAATAAGACTCTTACCATCTCATAGGCAAATGTTTCTTGCCTGCAGACTCGGTCTATTGTTATAGTTTCCTCCCGATGTTCAAGAAACTTCTTTCTAACCCTGTTATGGATGGAGAAAAATTAAATTTCAATATTCCTTACCAGGGTTTCCAAAACATCTAAACAACTAAAAATGGTTAACTTTTCATATTAATTTCATACTTCGAAGTTGCAAAAATAATAGTTTCCTTGTTTCTCTCACCTGGTTTTCCCTAGGTTAACATCCTACATCATGACAAAATAGTTATCAAGATCAAGAAATTAATAGTAAACTTGAATGAATAAGTTAATAGCTTATAGATAATAGGAGCTAACTATCTCATGAAGACCTTTTTTGAATTTCACATATTCTTCCATGTCATCCCTTTCTCTCTAGCTCCTATCCAGTACATCACATTGCATTTCTTATTTTTCCCTTTCGGTAGTTAAATATTCCTCATTCTCTTCTTTCATGACCCTGCCACTTTTGAAAAGCTCTAGTCAGATTTTTTTGTAGAATGTCCTTCATTTTGTTTTGAGTGCTGTTTCCTCATAATTGGACTAAGTTCATGCATTTTTGGCAAAATCACCACAAAAATGTTGTCCTTCTTATTGTATCCTATCAAGATGTTCATGATGTTACTATGTTTTATTACTAGAGATGTTTCCCTTCATTAAGTTCTTCTCCACCAAGTTCTTAAACTAGAAAGATATCTTCCTCTGTACTGGATAACAAGTATTTGGAGAAGAGAGAACTTGAAACTATGCAAATATTGTTTCTCTTCAAACTTTCATTCAGGAATTTTAGCATTCATTAGTAGATTTTGTCTGCAACACTTACATACTGTAGTATATACCAATAACAAGACTTTCTATTTCTCTCCTATATTTATTCACTAGTATTCTGAGGAATACCTGTCTCTTTCCTTCCATTTATTTATTTGACTGTTTACATTAGTATGAACTCACAGATATTTTATTCTACATCTTAAGATACAATACCATCATCATTTTGTTGCTTACATTGTTCTACCTTGGCCATTTGAAGCTTCTTTAAAGTGGTTCTACTTTCAACAAGTCCCCAACTTACACTGAGTATTTCTTTACTTTCTAGCAGCACAAGAAGCTCGAAGCTTTTCCTGTATTTTCCTGTCTCAGTTCTGCAACTAACCACTTCTCCTAGGAGCTGTAGTCCCTTTACCGAAGAGAGGTGGCTGGAGACCTGAAGAGTCTGGGGATCTGGACGCTAGGTGTTCTCATTGTTACTGCCATTACTGCTTCTAGACTCAGAAGAGGTAGGAAACACACACACACGACGCACACACTAACCTACAGATGTACAACAATCTATATTCTTTTTTCCTGCTATATATTTAAAACCATGAGTTTATACTGAGACTTCTAATCTCAAACTAAAATAATAGGATTCATGTTAGCCCTCAGTGTTCCCCTTGTTTATAACATCTTTCTCAACAAGTGAGATAGTTAGCTCCTATTATCTATAAGCTATTAACTTATTCATTCAAGTTTAGAAAATGAAAGCTTCTGAACAGCAAACCTACACCCCTGAGAAACAGTAACTTATGAACAGTCTTGTTTTTACACTTACAACACTAAATCAAGACACACTTGAATAGACTCAGTTCTTTCTTCCCCATTCTCTTCAGTGCTATTGTAAATGTAATACAACTGGGTTATTTGTAAAGTTTTGTATTGTATTTTGGATCTCCGCCACATCTTTGTGGATTTTAATTGTCTCCTTACTTTTGGTCTATGTGAAAAATATATAAAATATTATTATGGCTCTAAGAGTTGTGTATACACACTTATACAGAATGAGAAATGTCATTTCCTCTGTCCCTACTAACTTGTTCCTATTCCATCCTTTCTTCCAATCTATCCCCATCCACCTTCCGTAAGAGACTCTACAGTTCTATTCATCCTTTCCCTTCCTTTAGTCGAAGTAGGCAGATACTTGTGCATTTTCTCATATCCCTTTCTATACCAGTCTGAGTACAATGAGGAGAAAAAAACAGTGAAGTGAACAGAAACAATCTAGACTCTTATTACTTTAACAGACAACTAAAATAATGAGGGATTGCCAAGGAGGGAAAGAAAACTCTAGAAAATTCAGGAGTAGCAGAAATAAGGAGCATCCTACCCCTAAGGCTGAAAAAGAAGGGCCTAAGGAAGTCTCCCTTTTCTCCCTCCAGCACTGAGACTCAGACCTTCCTGGGAAAGCAGGGCTGTGACTCACTGAGTAACAGAGAAGTCGGTAGGATGCTCCATCAGCAGAACCTGTTGGAAGTCTACCTTCAAGTATGCCAGGAAAAGCTGTTCAGGGGAGATAACCAGGCAAGTAAAGTGGAAAGCTGTAGGATCCTGGGTGCTCCTGCAGAGTACTACAGAACCTGAGCAAATGGGAAGCTATGTGCATGCACTGCGGGATGTGACTAAGCCTGCACATTAACCAGGAACAAAACTCTTTGCTCCTGCAAAGTCTCTCTAGCATCCTTTCCTGCCAAAGTTTAACAAAGTGCCAACTAGTAAGGGACTTCAAGGCCCATTTTTACAGAGCAGGCAGAGAGGGTAAATTTGTAGACTTAGCGCACCCTGGTGGCTCAGGCACTAAGTAAATGACTGGAGTGCAGACCATTTAAAGCCCAAGGACTTCATGACCTGAGGTTGCAGGGGAACAACCAAAAATGAACAAATAAAATTAAAATGCGGGGGGGGGGGGGGGGGG